>PVJN01013511.1:0-48611 GCA_004026805.1 Lasiurus borealis
CATTTGATGAGTTGAATTGAACATTAAATCCATAGCACCACCATGCTCTGATGTGTACAACAATAATAATGTTATTATTGAAATAGTGCCATTGACACTAAGAGCTTGCTATGTGCCAGGCACTAGTCTAAGTGCTGTATATATTTTTATCTGTGCCCGTGTCTATGACATTTATATGTGTATGTCTGTGTCTATGTCTATGTCTGTGTCTGTGTCATTTATATGTCTATGTCTATGTCATTTATACATCTATGTCTATGTCTATGTCTATGTCTATATCTATGTCTGTATTTATTCACACAGTTATTTCTTACAACAATCTCATGAGGAAGAATTCTTATTATTGTACACGAGGTCAAAGACATGGCAGAATCAGGACTGAATTCAGGTCTGCCTGGTGCCCAAGCTCTCAGGCACCCTGCTCTCCACCTCCAGGGAGGGCTGTGAGGCCCTGAATTTGCTCAGCACTTTAACTTCTGGTCGTGCCTCTGTCAGCACCTTGCTCCCCAGACTTTCTGTGGTTCCGTTTTTCACAGGAGAAGGTTCTAGAACATGAGCTGGACGATCCTTTCAGATCCAGGCCTCAACATTTGCTAATGGAAGCCTGGCACTTGGGACCACTGACCTAGTAGGTCACAGAATTCTGTCCAGGAAAGGAATTTGGTCTGTGCACAAAAGACTGTGTGTGTGTCTGTGCGCGTGCGTGCGTGTGTGTGCATGTGTGCACACGAGCACATATCATGGACCAGTCCGTCAGCATCACAAGGACAGAGTCACAGGAAATAGCTCACCAGATGTGCCCTATCAAATGGATTTTATTCTCTGATTCACTAAGTAATAGATTCTGATCCCGAATCTCGTACGTTAGGGCCATGGCGAAGCCAGTAATCAAGGTGCAGAAGAAAATGCGTTGTTCTTGTTTTCAGAGCAGAGTAACTCACCAGGCCCAACACATCTATTAGGATATTAAAATCTGAAACGCTTCCTCTCAGCCATGGAAATGCCCTCTCATCCCCAGGGACCCCCATCACTGCCTCAGAAGACTCATATCAAAGTCTATTCATTGACCTTCCTTTTACCCTAACGGGGGTACGAACTGAGGACTCTTTCCCGGCGAATGAAATATGGGATGTGGAGCTCGGAGTTGCCCCAAAGCATCGTCCTAGTTTCCCCCCCTCCTCCTGCCCATGCTCTATACCAAGGGTTATGAGTCTGCATTTTCCTGGAGTGTCTCAAGCCTGAAAGAAGGAGAATTCGTAAAATATGCAATTTAATTGCAAAAGCCACGTACTAATCTCACTAATGTGCTAGATTAAGACTGTAATGCGAGGAGCTGCAAGGTGGTTCAACTGATTTAGAGCAACTTGGACCCGTAAGTCTCTTTGTCTGTGTCCGTATTTTATGCCACACAGAACTAACAATTTACTTTATTTTGGTTGCTGATTTGTAGTCTTAAGAATGCTAATGTCCCGTCAGACTGTATGTTATTTAGAATAATCTCCTCTCTGCTGGGCTGGATGAATGTCTCTCATCCAAACCCTGCTCCTGGCAATGCACCCATGAGGGGACCCGACTCTATTCCGAGACTGAGACACAGAGGGGCTTATTTCTGAGTCACTGCTCAGCCACCCCGCTGGCTCCTGCAGGCCACGCAGGCCACGCAGGCACCGGGCAGTGTCCGTGAAGAGAACCTCACCTGGGAGTGGAACCTGCCTCTTGCCTCACATCGCTGGGAAGAGAGGGACAAGAGCCAGGGTTCAGTGATCACATGATCCACATTTCTGAGCCCAAACCCCATTACATAAAATAAAGTGTTCATTCCCATTTTGTGGGGTTGGGGGAAGAATCCAGTGAGTCGATATACCAAGTTCAGGGCATCTAGCAAGCTTCCAAGTATAGGTAGTTCCCTTCCCTTTATTTCAGACTAGAAGCCCCGTGCATGAAATTCGTGCAAGGGTGGGATGGTGGTCCCTCAGCCTGGCCTGCACCCTCTCCAATCCAGGAGGGATCAGGCCTAAACCGGCAGTCAGACATCCCTCTCACAATCTGGGACCACTGACCCTTAACTACTCGTCTGCCTGCCTGCTGGCCTAATCACCCCTAACTGCCCTCCCCTGCTGGCCTGATCACCCCTAATTGCCTCTGCCTCAGCCCTGCCACCATGACTTTGGAAGATGTCCGGTCTAATTAGCATATTACCCTTTTATTAGTATAGATTACCAGAGAAAGGTGAGAGACTTCAGACCTCTTTTTTTTAAATTTGATAAATCTTTATTGTTTAGACTATTACAACTGTTACTCTCCCCACTCCCCCCATAGCTCCCTTCCACCCGGTTCCTACCCCTCCCTCTGCCGTTACCTTCCCCCCATTGTCCTCATCCATAGGTATATTATTTTTGTCCAATCTCTCCCTGCACCCCCTCACCTCTTTCCCCCTGAGAATTGTCAGTTCACTCCCTTTCTATGTACCCGATTCTATTATATTCACCAGTTTATTCTGTTCATCGGATTTTTCATTCACTTGATTTTTAGATTCACATGTTGATTGATATGTATTTGTTGTTCCTAATTTTTATCTTTACCTTTTTCTTCTTCTTCCTTTTCTTAAAGAGTACCTTTCAGCATTTCATATAATACTGGTTTGGTGTTGATGAACTCCTTTAGTTTTTTTTATTTTATTTGTGAAGCTCTTTATCTGACCTTCAATTCTGAAAGATAGCTTTGCTGGGTAGAGTATTCTTGGTTGTAGGTTCATTCTATTCATTACTTTGAATATTTCTTGCCACTCCCATCTGGCCTGCATAGTTCCTGTTGAGAAATCAGCTGACAGTCAGGTGGGTGCTCCCTTGTAGATAATGAACTGTTTTACTCTTGCTGCTTTTAATGTCTCTCTTTGTCTTTTACTCTTGGTATTTTAATTATGATGTGTCTTGGTGTGGTTCTCTTTGGATTCCTTTTGTTGGGAGTGCTGTGTGCTTCCTGCCCTTGTAAGTCTATTTCTTTCACCAGGTGGGGGAAGTTTTCAGTTATTATTTCTTCAAATAGGTTTTCAGTATTTTGCTCTCTCTCTTCTTCTGGCACCCCCATAATTCTGATGTTGGTATGCTTGAAGTTGTCCCAGAGGCTCCTTACATTATCTTCCAATTTTTGGATTCTTTTTTCTTTTTGCTTTTCCAGTTGAGTGTTTTCTGCTTCTTTGTATTTCAAATCTTTGATTCTTGTGTTCCTCTAGTCTGCTGTTAGGTCTCTGTATAATATTTTTTATTTCAGTCAGTGTATGTTTAATTTCTAGTTGGTCCATTTTCATCTCCTCTTAGGTCTCGCTAAATTTATCCATCTTTTCTAGGAAGTTCTTGACAAACCTTATAACCGTGGTTTTGAAATCTATATCCAGTCATTTGTTTTCCCCCATTTCTTTTGTTTGTGATCTGTTCCTTTGTTTCCACATTTTTGCTGCTTCCCTGAGTTGGTAGAGTAGCTTTGTGTGCGAGGTGTCTTATATGGCCCAGTAGCTCTACCTCCCCAGGTACCTGAGGTGGACTCCTTTAGTGCACCCTTTTGTGGACTGTGGGTACAGTCTTGTTGTAATTAAGTCTTGATTGTTGTTGGTATCAATGGGGGGAATTGACTTCCAAGCCAATTGTTTGTGAGGATCAGCTGTGTCTATGTTGGGAGAACTGTGCTGGAGTCAGCCTTATGATACAAGACTTGCAAAATTGCAAAAGCCTCTGTGTTCAGCTTGGATGGGGCAGAGTCTCAGGGCTGAGCAGACAGCCTTGGCTTCCCATCAGCCCACCCTGTGCAGCCCCTGGATCTCAGTGCCCCTCGGTAATCACTGTAGCCCTCTCTGCACACACTTGCATGTCTCCAGACCTCTTCCTTTCTAGATCCCCTGAGTTTCTGTGGGCTTTGGGGACCCATATGAGTCTGGGTTCTCAGGGTCTTGCCTGAAACTGGGGTTCAGTGAAGTCAGAGCTGGATTTCAGTGCAGATGAAAGTTCTGTCTTCCTCCTGCTAGAGAAAGCCAGCAGCACAATCAGCAGTCAGCCCTCTGTGTGCACACTCTCGCTTGTGTGCCTCCACACCTCTGCCTTTCACAGTTCCCCTAAGTTTCTGTGCACTCCTCCCTTTTCACGACAGTCCAGACTCCCCCATATGAGTCTCACCTGGAACTGGGTATCAGTGCAGTCGGAACTGGGGTTCAGTTCAGTGCAGTTGGGAGTTTCTGTCTCCCTTCCTCTAGTGGAAGCCAGCCAGGCATTCTGCCGCCTTCTTCTCTATGTGCATGTCTCTGTACCTCAGCTTTTTGCAGCTCCTCTGAGTTTCTGTGAGCTCCTCTCTTTCCTTCTCATTGTAGAATTTCCACTCAGCCAGCTTTCCTGTGGCTCTGGATGATGTCTATTCTGTCTTTTAGCTGTAGTTTTGAAGTTGTGGTGCGAGGCAGCAGTTTAGGTGTTCACCTATGCTGCCATCTTGGTTTCTCCAGAATCATCTTAATACCATCACATTAAGCTTCAAAGCATTTAAAGCCATTGGTGGGACAATTCATGATCTAAATGTATTTAAAAGTAATTGTTCATCCCCCATGAGCCAAATTCTAGCCCATATAGCTGGTCATAGTAAAGAAAAATCCTGGAAGGGGGAGGGGAAGCTCAAGATGAGAAAAATGAGTGTAAGTTCATGTGTGTGTGTGTGGGGAAGAGGCACAGGGTGCTGCCAGGTGTGGAAGTTTTGCTGCACAGGTGTGGCCCAGCTGTCTCTGATTCAATTGGATTGTCTGGGAGGCTCCCTTGATTCGCCTCTGTGAAAGTTCATTTGCCAACATCCCATTCACATGCCACCTTCTTTCTGCCCTCTGAATCTCACATGGTTGCACCTCATTGGTGGAGCCTGATTCGCCTCCAAAGCCTCAGCTGCAAAGGCCTCTGGGAAAGATAGTTTTTGGCTTATGAATTTGCTACTCTGCAAGGTACATGGAAAGCAGAGAGGTCCCCGGTACCACTCAACCACAGCCTCCACAGTTCCCATGCAGCTGTCAGCTGATGTGAACGCCAGAGTTCTGCTGGGTGACAAGTTCATTGCTGCTGGTGTCTTCTGGGGATTTTTGACACTTCTCGGTCTAGGAGAGTCGCATTTCAGATGGGAAAAGTCTGATAGAGATTGTTAATAGAGACGATAATTTCCTTGTTTGGTTCAATGATGCAAAAAGGAAATAAAAATGGGGTTCATGCACAAGTTAAAAGAAACAACCCAGGGTATCACCCTCCCCACCCATTTCTGAGATGGGGAAATTGAGGACCCTCAAAAAGGACTAAAAGGTCACTTGGCAGGGTTGACTTAAACTCGGGTGCCTTCATTGTGGTTTAGAGAGCACTTTGCTGTCCATGATTCCTTTTGCTAAGAGCAGGCAGGTAATGCTGTTTTACAGATGAGGGGCCCGAGGTTCTGACAAGGAAAGCAAGGGCTGCATCATATATAACACAGCAGGCCTGGTCACCCAGCCTGGTTCAGCCTGGAGCCAGAGGCCTGCCTCCTCGTCTCAGCTCCTCTGCCTGCTAGCTGTGTGACTGTGGATAAATGACCTAACCTCTCTGTGCCCTCCCTTCCCCTCCTCCCCCCCTCCTCCTCCTTTTCCTCCTTCTCCTCCTCCTCCTCCTTCTGTGAAATAGATTTAATAATGGCGTCTGCCTTAAGAGGAATTGAAGAAAGCACGATACCATAGATGTACAGTAAGGGGCCTGCAATGTAACATTAGCCATTGCTATTTTTCTGAGCTTTTCCCAAGAAAGAATCTAAGAGCTTGTTTAGGAGCTATCATACTGCACCCAGAGAGGCCGAGTTTCCAGAAAAGAAAACAGTAGATGCGCAATGAACATTAGCTAGTTATCCATTACTATTCGTATTTTTACCTTAGGCCCATTGGACTGGGAGTCAGAAGACCTGGAGTCTGTTCTCAGCTCTTTCTTCTATTGATCTCCAGCGAATTTTCCATGTCCCTGGAACTGTGTGAGGTAAGCGGTTAGTTAACAAATAAATGACTGTGTCATCAAGAGAAGCTCCAGTTAGCTTTCTCTCTGTGTCCACTGGAAAGGATGCAGCCTCGGTGATGAATACATGTTTGTGGAGAGGCCTCTGGGGATAGACTCTAAGGTGGTCTCTGCCTTCTCTCCCGTGACCACACCGGTTGCTTTTGGGAGCCCACCCTCATGGTGGCACCTGATTCCCTGGAGTCCCCCCTCCCAGAACACGGCAGAGGCCCTCTGTCTGGAGTGCCCAAGTCACTGGGCTTTGATGGGTGCACAAACGTATATATATATATATTTTAGAAGAGTTCTCTTAATCATATCTTGAATTAATGCAGGCCTCGTTCATTCCCAGCTCTCATTACCCTCTTAATTAACTCGGCACAGATGGAAAAAGTCGGAATTGCTCTAGCCGAGTTGTTCTGCTAGTTTTAAAATGAGATAGCAGATGGGAGGACGAGGTGGAACGGGCCGGCTCGGAGGGAGGAGATGAGTTTTCAAGCTGTCACTGGAGCGTCAACAAATACTCCATCTGTTGGTGGTGAGGCCGGGTGAGGCCTCGTGCAAGGGGCTGGCATTCAGAGGGCCGCAGGGGCCAAGGTCAGAGGGCCTGGCCACCCACGGTTGTCCCCAGGACGTGGCCCCCAGCACTGGATGGGTGCCAGTAGTTCTGGGGTCCAGAGGAGGTAAGCCTGCTCCCTCAGACCACCATGGAAACACTCCTGTCCCCCAGGGCTGTGTGGGAGCCAAGGAGGGGGGTTTCATTCCCTTGTCTGCCGTAGTCTTAAGGAATGAACGACACCAACTCCACATGGCTGTCACAGGGGATGCTCTAAAATGTGCATCGCTCTGCTGCTTGTCATTGGCTCTGTGGCCCTCAAGGCAGAGTCGGGCCCTGGCCGTGACTGCGGCCTCACCCCGCCCAGCCGTTCATTGGCCACACTGCTTTCAGCCACCGTGACCTGCTGCGGCCTCTGTCAAGCTCTCTCTTGCCTCTGGCCTTGGCGTTCACTGTTCCTCCTCCTGGAACAGCCGGTCCTTCTCCTTCAAGACCAGCTGCGTTCAGTGCCTCCTTGAGTCCTCTCTCTGCTCCTTGTGACTCCCCCACCAAAGTGTTTTCCCAAAGACCCCTTGCTGGTGAACGAATGAATAAAGGATTCTTTTAAAAAATATATATATTTTATTGATTTTTTACAGAGAGGAAGGGAGAGAGATAGAAAGTCAGAAACATTGATGAGAGACATCGATCAGCCGCCTCCTGCACACCCCACAGTGGAGATGTGCGCGCAAGCAAGGTACATGCCCCCAACTGGAATCGAACTTGGGATCTTTCAGTCCGCAAGCCGACGCTCTATCCACCGAGCCAAACCGGTCTTGGCAAATAAAGGATTCTTCAGTGACAGCTTATGAAGAGGCGTTTGGTTTGCTTGGAGATGTGTTTCAACCTGCAAAGATCATAGAAACTTGAGAGTTCAAAAAGATCTTGGAAATTTCCTAGAGGGCAGGAATCTTCTGTAGTACATCCGGGGCAGGTGGGGAGTCAGCCGTGGCTTGCATACCCTGAAGGACGAGCAACTCACTCTCTCATAAGATACCACTCCGGTGGAGGACAGATTTGACTGCTCCCCCATTCTCTGGGCGGGACTCCCTGTACTGTTCATGGAAATAAAATCGGTCCCTTCTACCACAGAGTGGTCTCTCCTGAGCTTACGACTCTGTGACAATTGTCGACAGGTGGTTGTTGGTGCCAATTCTACACCAACAAGAATCCCAATTTGGGGTGCGGTGAAGAAGGAAACTTTATTTAGTACAAACGGCTTGATGGTAATACACAGGGTTGTGAAAACAGCAATGGTCAGGCTGCCCCTGTCTATATAAGCCAGGCCCCTTTTCTTGGCTGGCTTATATAGACAGAAGTCTCCATCCTTGGTCCCTGATTGGTCAGAATAGAGCCTCTGCAATTGGGCGGGGAAAGCATCGATTGGTCCCATTGGTTGGAATAGGTGTCTGGGAACTGCTTCATAAGGGCGGGCTCAGCATGCAGGCGGGCAGTTCAGTGCAGGCTTCTCTGGGAAGTGTGGTGTGCAGGAGGGGTCCTGGTGTAGACAAGGCTGCGAGGCTCCGTGTTTGTTTTTTGTGTTTTAATTTGAGCTCCACCAGGAGCCCTTCTGAGTGGGTGTCTTGTGTTTCTTCCTCAGAATTCACTCAACAATGAAGGTAGGACTCATTCATTGCTCTGTGACCCTTCAGTCAGGTGGTAACTGGCGTCTCGGAGAGACTGACCGTTCTGTCTGCTGTCCAGAGGTTTGTGGAGCAGTGGACAGAGCTCAGACTGGGAGTCAGATGGACCTAGCATCAGCCCCCCGCTCTGCAGTTTACTAGCCCTGAGACCTCAAACAGGTGCCTTAACTTCTCTGAGTTTGGCTTCCTCCTCCATACAATGGGGTCGAACCCAATGGTGGTTCAGGTCCCTTTAGTCTGGTCCTGTGAAGTGCCAAGTCGCTTGTGTTTCAGGAATTAGAAGTTCCTATGTCATCCGACTCCTAACTCCTGTACCTTTCCACCCTCCCTCACACACTCTTCTCCCCCCTCCGCCCCCCCGCCTCCCGTTGTGATCCCTGGTTTATTGCACCGACTCTCTGGCTCCCTTCTCCAGGTTTTCCTAACGTCATTTCTAATCAAGTCACGCCCCTGCTTCTGTCTTTACGGCCCATCAGCTCGGAGTTATGTCCAGGCTCCTGAGTGTCTGGCCAGTGTCTCCAGCTCCTAAGCTGCAGCTTTCCCCTCCCCGCCCTCCCCCTTGGAGTTCTTCTCTCGCACTTTCGCTTCCCCGCTTCGCATCTGCTGTTCCCCCCACCTGCGAGCTCTTTCCCCCTTGGCGCTGTCAGTTGCAAACTCCTATTGGTGTTGCAAAACCCTATTGACTATGTGCAATCTGACATACACAAGCGACAGAGGCAATCTGACCACAGGGGAGGAAAAGCAGTGCATGTGGGTGGACTGTCAATATTCACTTGTAATTGTGGAAGAGCCACACGCAAGGGGCCGCATGTGGCTCACGAGCCGCAGTTTGCCGACCACTGTGGGAACATCTTCGCCTCCTCTCTGCAGCTTTTCCAGACCATTCTTCCCCTCGGGACAAAGGGAATCATTCCCTCTAGCCCAGTGGTTCTCAACCTTCCTAAGGCCGCGACCCTTGCATACAGTTCCTCATGTGGTGGTGACCCCCAACCATGAAATTTTGCTACTGTTCTGCATCGTGATGTGAATATCTGCATTTTCCGATGGTCTTAGGCGACCCCTGTGAAAGGGTCGTTTGACCCCAGAGGGGTCGCGACCCACAGGTTGAGAACCGCTGCTCTAGCCTCCTCTACAAGAGTGATCACTGGGTGACACAGTAGGTCGGATGGTCAGTGTCTGTGCTGTCTTTCTCCTGTGACTTTCCCACGGCAGGGCCATCTCATTCCTCAATGTCCTCAGTGCTGGGTGCAGGGCCTGGTCCCCACCTTCATGACTGATGTGGCTGCACTTCTGACCCCGGCCTCTTTCCTCCCTTTTTCCAAGTGAAAATGACAGGGCGTCTTAATCAGAACTCCTTAATCACACCGCGTTACCCTTCCGAGATGCTTTTACCTCCAGGAGGAACCCATTGATTCACCGCTCTAAATTACTGTAATTACCACAAATGATAAAATAGCAGCTTTCCCAGTTTTCTTTACCCTTGCCAATTTGCATATGCTAATGAACGAATATCTCTCATCAGCACCCCCATCCCCATCCCCAGCTCCATCTGAGACAATTTCTATGTGTGTGCTGTGTCCCACTCCAACTCAGGCCTGGATCCAGGCGGGAGGAAAGAAGTTTCCAGAAATTCCCCATCCACCCAAGGAGTGGTGAAAATTAATTTCCTGTCACTTTAAGTGCGGTAAATACTCAGGGGGAGTCTTTCTGCTGCCTTAGGAGGAGGCAGGGCGGTGGGAGCCAGGGTGCTGTCCACCGAGGGGCAGGAGAGGCCTGGGTTCAAGCTGCTGCCTCCCACAGCCGTGCCCTCCTCCCCCTCCCCCTCCAAAGCTCAGATTCCTCTTCTGGAAGCCGGAAGTTTAGACCCACTTGGCAGTTCGTAATGAGGAATAAATACTATTTTTTTTTTTAATTTAAGAAGTTATGGTAAACTATACATAACACACCATACAATTTAGCATCGTAACCACTGTAAAGGGCACAGCTCAGTGGTTAAATACATTCACACTGCTGGGCACTGTCACACGCCCATTCCAGAACTCCTCATTTTGCAAACTTGAGAGTCCACACCTGGTAAACAGCAGTTCCCCAGGCTACACCCCCACCTGCCCTGCCAGGAGGCACCACGCTCTACTTTCTGCCTCCATGAAAGTGGCTACTCGACGCACCTCGTGTAAGTGGGGCCACACAGTCTCTTTGTATCTGGGTTATTGCACTCAGCGTAATGTCCTCCAGGTTCATTGCTGTGGTAATATTTGTCAGAACTTCCTTCTCGTTAAGGCTGATAATATTCCAACGCATGTATTTACCATATTTTGCTTATCCATCCATTTAGTGTTGGATACCTGGCTAGAAAATGACTTTACAGGTGAAGATGTCTTCTAACGTTTACAGAACAGTATAATTTTGGGAGCTAGGGATGGCTAGGGCAGTGAGCTTTGGTTTCACACTTGACCGAGTCCTGGCTGGGTGTCTTAAGATCCTCTCGGCAGTCTCTGCTTCACAGGCGTTTTGAGTTAGCAACTTCAGGCATGTCAATGACCCACAGTCATTCTTTCCGTCATTCTTCACTAGCAAATCTCTACTGGACACTTGCTCTGTTCCAGGCACTGCACTGAGTGTTTGGGCTAGAACAGTGGTCGGCAAACTGCGGCTCGTGAGCCACATGCGGCTCTTTGGCCCCTTGAGTGTGGCTCTTCCACAAAATACCACCGCCTGGGCGAGTCTATTTTGAAGAAGTGACGTTAGAAGAAGTTAAAGTTTGAAAAATGTGGCTCTCCAAAGAAATTTCAATCGTTGTGCTGTTGATATTTGGCTAACGAGTTTGCCGACCACTGCCCTAGGAAGATCTATGACTGAAATAACACAGACTAGAGATTGACACATTTTTTTTTTCTATAAAGCAAATGTGTTTGGTTTTGTGGACCATATTGTCCCTGTTGCAATTACTCAATTCTTTCATTGGGAATGCAAAAGCAGCCACAGACAGTATGTACTAAACAAATGGTGTGACTGTGTTCCAATAAAACTTTATTTACAAACACAGGTGGAGGGCTGGGTTTAGCCCACAGGCTGTAGTTTGTGGACCCTCCCTCCCAGCCCCATCTAGCAAAAGGATGGTGGGTTGGGCCAGGGTATGGCAATGGGGTTATGGGAAGTGGATGAATATGGGCTATATTGTCAGATTGGAGGAGAGATGTGAGAAAGAGAGGAATCCAGACTGACTAAGTTTTAGGACCTGAGAAATGCCAATTAGGGAGATGAGAGAGTTATGGGTATAATAGGATATTTTTAGGGTGTGAGGAGAATTAGGGTTTTGGTTTCAAACATATTAAGTTTGAGATGGTTCTTAGATATCCAAGGAGGATGTATCAGTCTGGAGCTCAGGGGAGAGACTGAGGCTGGAGTTAAGAATCTTGCAGTTGTCAATATCTACATGGGCTTTGGAGATGTGAGGTTGGATGAGGTCACCAAGGGAAGGAAGGCAGTGGAGAGAAGAAAAAGCCTCCATGGACTGAACCCTGGGGCACTCAGAGGGGTGAGGAGCAATCAGCCAAGGAGACTGAGGTGGAGTGGTCACTGAGGTGGGAGGACAACCCAGAGAGCGTGTATCATAGAAGCAAAGAGAAGGAAGTACGTCGGAGAGGGAAGGATCAATTGTGCTAACACTCGGTGTGGTGGGTCAAAGAGTATACCCCCAATTCATGTCTGCCTGGAACCTCAGTCTGTGACATTTGGAAGTAGGATCTTTGCATATATAATTAGCTAAGTTAAGATAAACTCATACTACCTTAGGGTCAGCCCTAAATCCAGTGGCTGGTGTCCTTATGGGAAGAAGAGATGACGCATGGAGACACACAGAGGGAAAAAGGCCATGGAGTGGGGGGAGGGGAAGGGGAGGCAGAGAAGACAGGCTGGAGGGGTGCGCTACAAGCCAAGGAATGCAGAACGAGGCCTGCAGCTACCAGAAGCAGGAAGAGGCGGGAAAAGATTCTTCTTTGGAAACTTCAGAGGGAGCATGACCCTACTGACACCTTTATTTTGGATTTATAGCCTCCAGACTGTTATTATTTAAGTTTCTCTTGTTTCAAAGCCACCGGGTTTGTGGAAGTGGGTTACAGAAGCCCTAAGAAACGAAGATATGTTGCTGATGGGTTAAGTAAGATCAGTCTGAAAAAGAACCTTGGACTTGGCCATGTTGGATGACCTTGACAAGAGTTGTTTTCACTTCAATGGAAGGTATAAAAGCCTGTTTGGAGTGGATGCAAGAGAGAATGGGAGGAGAGGCATGCAAGACTGTGAGTATGAACCATTGTCTTATTTTAGCGGGAGGAGATATGTTGGTAGCATTGGAGAGGAATGGGAGGAATAAAACACAGCTAACACCGATGGGACCGATCCAGCCGAGAGGCAAGAAATGATGATGCAGGCAAGGAGGGAGAATGAGGGGTGTCCTTGGGGACTGGATTAATGGACGCGAGGAGAGTGGGAACACGGGGAGGAAAAGCAGTGCCTGTGGGTGGACCGGGTGACAGATGTGACGGAAGAACCTGTGGGAGTGCTTTTCTGATTGCTTCTGTTGTCTTGGCGGAATGGGGCTCAGACATCGGCTGAGATGAAGGCCGGGGAGGAAGCATTAAAGGTTGGAGTTGAGTGAAGGGCTGAAAGGGCCATTTGGGAGAGTGATTCTTACCGGGGAGATGTAATTGGATGGCCGGGCAGCCAAAGTGGCCGTGAATTCAGTGTGGGCAGCGTCAGCAAGGTTGTGTTTCTCGGAGGGTATTTGGCTGCCGGGCCCCGGTTGAGAGCAGGCGAAGAGCTGGATTCAACCAGCAGGTGTAATGAAACAAGAAAGGAACAAGGCAGCCCAGGGTGGGATCAGTTATCGATCGCCGTGTAATAAGCCAGCCCCGTTCTTAGCAGGTTAAAACAACACTAATCATTCATTTTCTGGTAACTCTTCCAGGATCGTCAGAGCTTTGGTGGGGACAGTTCGTATCTGCTCAGCCAGCGTGGTTCCAGTGGGGAACGGAGGGCCTCTTTTTAAGGGGTGACTTTGCCTAGGAGTTGAGCAGATATTCGTTCTATCACCATCATGGTTTTCCAGGTGAAGCTGCTGGTTTTATAGATGGGGAATGGGCATTATTGTCACATTATGTTATAATTATGTTGCGGTACAAATAATGGCCCTCCAATCGTATCAGGTCCTGATGCCTGGGCTTGTAAATGTTGACTTCTTTGGGAAAGGGATTTTTGCAGATGTAATGAAGTTGATAATCTTGAGACAGGGAGGTCATCTTGGATTATCTGCATGGGCCATAAATGCAATAAGAGAGAGGCAGAGGGAGATGTGACATACACAAGCGACAGAGGCAATCTGACCACAGGGGAAGAAACTGGAGTCATGCAGCTATAACCTAAGGATTGCCTGGTGCCACCAGAAGCTGGGAGATGCAAAGGATGGATTCTTCCCTGGAGCCTCCAACCGTGTGTGGTCCTGCCAACACCTTGATTCAGAATTCTAGCCGTCAGGACCGTGAGCACATAAATGTCTGTTGTTATAAGCCACCCAGCTCGTGGCCATTTGTCACGGCTTCTCCAGGGAACGAAAACAGATGGTGACAAGTTTGTTCTGTCATCCATGAGCTCAGCTGGTCCTGAGGACTGAGGGCCCTAGTTGCTCTCCACATGGACCTCTGATGGCATGGTGGCGGGGTCCTAAGAGCAAGTGTCCTAAGAAGATAAGACAGAAGTTATGTCACCGTTTATAACAGCCTTGACATTACTTCTGCCACAGTCAAAGCCCTACTCATATTCAAGAAAGCATAGACCCACCTCTCCATGGGAGGAGCATAAAGTCACGGAAGAAGTACATGTGAGATGGGAGATACTATGGAAGCCAGTTTTTAGAATGTGCAGCCTGCCCCAAAGGTAATGCGAGGAAATGATGATGTTGATGGTAACAGTGATGCTGGTGATGATGATGTTGATGGTGATAATGGTAATTATGATGGTGATGTTGATGGTGATAATGGTGACAGTGACGATTGACTATGTCTTCTTAGCTGAGCAAAGAGGGATGTGAGGACTTAGGAGGTAAAGGTAGTAAAAAGAGAGCAGAAACAATGGGCCCCTAGGACTTTAGTGGGAAGAGAAAAACATTGACCACAGAGTGAGAAGAGTCCTTAGAGTGGAATTCTTGAAACTGAAGTTATGGAGGAAGCACAGTTATTGGTGATGATCAGGTACATATACAGTGAATGACAGAGGTAAGCCTTTTGCAGGAGAGGAAGTCAAGGACTGAGAGAGCAGACTGTTGGGAGGAATTCTTATATGATGATTGAAACTAAGTCTGTGTTGGAAAGGGTACCAGTGAACTTTTAGGGAGTTAGGGACAGGGAGTGACCTGCAGGTCTATGGATGGCCATGAAAAGAAGGGATGTTGGGTGCTTTAAGGGATGGGATGAGCTGGAGGCTGTTAGGGATGGGGGTGGGGACAGCATTATGGAGCAGGAGGAGCAGTGTGAATGACAGCAGGAGTGTGGGAGGGAAAACAGGGTCTTCTGAGAGAGTTGCAGGGGGAGAGGGCCCCCGAAAGTCAGAGTTCAGATGGAGCTGGGAGGTGGAGAACTTCGGTTGAGGAGAAAAGAGACTGCAGAGGGTGTAGTGGGAAGTTTTGGGAGGGATGTCGAGCCTATTGGGGTCACAGCCTGAGGAGGGGCAGTACCCTGGGAACCCTAGGCTTCTTGGGATGACTGATGTAGAGCATGATGGGATTCGATTTGAGAGGCTGAAGATAGACAGCAGTGGTCTGGGCTCTGAGGGCTGGAGGAAGGAAGGAAGGAATGGGGAGACTTTGCCTAGGAGTTGGGCAGATACAGGTGGTACCTCGAGATACGAGTTTAATTCGTTCCGTAACCTTGAGGCGTGGGAAACTATGAGATGCTCGAGTCTCAGTAAACTGGTGGGTCATGTGCAGCCGGCCGATCCTCACGATTACTTGTATCTCAACTGTTGCTCGTATTTCAAAGCAAAAATCGCTTGCTCAATGGCTCGTATCTCAAAAATCTCGTATGTTAGGGCACTCGTATCTCGAGGTACCACTGTATTCCTTTTTACGATCACTATCATGGTTTTCCAGGTGAAGCTGCTGATTTTATAGATGGGGAACGGGCATTATTGTCACATTAGGTTGTAATTATCCATTTTGTTGACTTCCCGCATGTTGTGCACTCCTAAACAACAGGCTCTTCACCTTACTGCCTTGGGATTCCCAGTATTCATCATAATAATTAGGCCAAATATTGATCAACCAGCAGCTGTTGAAAGAAAAAGGCTCAGAGAGACATACTGACTTACCCAAGGTCACACAGCAGACACAGCAAAAACAAATCACCTGGGCTCCCGAGTCCCAATTATACTCCCACGTTCTCTAAATTCCTCTCTCTCTCTTGTAGTGGGGTCCTTCTTTCCTTTATGTCTTTCCTTTTTCCCCCATTTATTTTTCAGTGAGATCTGCAGCCTCAGTGAGATCTGAAGCCCAGAACCTCCATCAATGTTCAAAGTGCCTCTTTCTTTTGCTCTGTGTAATCTTCAAAAGACCCTTTTATCCCACTGGTGATCTGCCCTGGGGGGCTCCTAGCAGGCCCTAAAACGGGAACTGCAAGCTAGCTAAATAGGGCTTTTCAGCTAATAGAATAAACTACTGACACGGGGGGAAAAAAAAACCCACAGGGAAAGAGGTGGAGAGCTCTGTAGTCTCTTTGTCAACTGTTTGGGTCTTGGCTTTGGGGGTTGGGGGGTGGGCAGGCGGGGAGGTGGCCTCTAAAACCCATTAGCCTCTGCTAATTTCTCCAGTGCTTTGTGATGAAGGGAGTGGAACTGGCTGGAAATACTTCTTAAGTGGGGTGAATCACACCTGAAACTGACAGGCTGCGATAAACCCATTAGGGAAAGTAGGGCATCTTCTAAATCCATCCGAAAATTCTGAGGAGAGAGAGGGAGAATCCCATGATCCAATGCCAGCCTCCTGATCACAGCTTCCCTTCCGAGATGCTGTCAGCTGGGGGCTTTGAGCAACCTCTCTCTCTGAAAGCGGGGAGAGTCACTGCTCTATGATCAGCTCAGAAACTGTGGGTTCCAACCCTTGATTCCCCCCCCCTCTCCAATCCCCATCTCCCCACACACACCCCTCTGAAAACTTCAGAGGGTGGGCGGGTGCCAGTGGGACAGATAGAGGTGAGCACAAAATGAGAATATCACTCCTGTGAGAGAGGTGTGTGTACATGTGATGTGTGGACTGGCATGGGGAAGAGGGGAAGACTGAGTCAGAAAATGCAGGAAGCAGGAAGCAGAGGCCAGCATGTGGGTGGAGCCTTTCCCTGACCCCCTATTCTTGCTCCATCCTCATCCTCCTGGATCAAGAAAAGGCAGGAGGAGGATGGAGCCTCAATCTTTGGAGAGAGCTCAAGGGAAAGGAAGTGGTTCTCTTTTCTGTGCCTTTAGAGGCGCTCATTGGAGCCAACGCGGGGTGGATGTCCCGGGAAGACAGGACACAGCACGCTCTGGGATGGTGTTTTCCATCACAGTGAGAATCTCCAATGGGCTGCCATTGACAATGACCCCTCAGTCCCCAAAGTGTCGAGTCCCCTTTTGAAGAGCATCAAGCACCACGGGGTAACGAGACCTCTAGGCGTGTAAGGCAGTGTGGTTTCGCAGAGGGCACTCGGGAGTTCTGTTCCCTTACCTCCCCTCCACAGTCCAGGAGCAAGTCCTGTTGGTACCATTTCCAAAGTATAGCCAGCCTGCCTACTGCTCCCACCTTCAGTGCTGGATCCCACTGGACAGCTGCAGCGGCCTCTGCACTGACCCCTCAGCCTTGGCCCTCCCTAACCTATGGTCTTCTGTCCCCATAGCAGCCTGACTGATACATACATACATATATATATATATATATATATATATATATATATATATATACATATATATATATATATATATGTTATATGTATTTTATTGATTTGTTACAGAGAGGAAGGGAGAGAGAGAGAGTCAGAAACATTGATGAGAGAGAAACATTGATCAGCCACCTCCTGCACAACCCCCAATGGGGATGTGCCTACAACCAAGGTACATGCCCTTGACTGGAATAGAACCCGGACCTTTCAGTCCACAGGCCGACGCTCTATCCACTGAGCCAAACTGGTTTCGGCCTGACTGATATTTTAAAAATGTAAATCAGATCATGGTACTCTTTGTAAAAATAAAAAATAATAATAATTTTGTTTTTTCCCAATAGCTTGTCATTGCTAAGGCGATGGACACATCTGGTCTACCTGTCTTCCAGCCTGGGTCTCATCCCTGGGATCCACCTGGCTCTTTGAGGCCCAGACTCTGCCCACGTTCCTGTCGCCACTCCCGTGTTCAGCACCCTCTATCTTTCCAATGTCTTCATAATACTCAAGCTTCTGTAAGCCTGGCTCAGGGCTACCAGCTCTCATGTTATCTGCCCAGTTCTATACCTCTTGACTTCCAGCTGTTCCTTCCCTCGCCGTCCAGCTTAAACTGGCGGTTCCAGTGCACTGAGCATTGGGTCATTTCGTGCACAAGCAAATTGTGTGCTAATTACACAATGGCCCATGTGTAGGCCTTCAAGGGCGTTGGCCGCAGTATCATTGGGGATGTGCTTCCAGGAGTCACTCGGATTGAGCATTTCCCTTGTGTGTTGGTTTATTCTTTTCCTTGTAGCATAAACATTGAGGGCAGGAAGGATACTCTTGTCTGACCCTCACGACAGAGGGGAAATAGGGCTCAGAGAAGGCAAGCACCTTGTCCGCATCACGCGGCGAGTCAGCAGCTGAGTTGAGGCTGGACCCCAGTCTCTTGCCTCCGCCCTGTGTATTCTGGCTGCAGGGAGCTGGTGGCTCGAGCTCAGTTTGGACTCGGCCCCACCACGGCCCATCTGGCTTGGCGGTGTCCCTGGGCACAGAGTGAGTGGCAGCAGCTAGAGGCCGTTAGGGGCGTGTGGATCTCTCTCGCTCACACCCCCGTCTACAAACATTGTCCTTGGAGGTGACCTCGGCTGGGATGATGCGCCCGGTGGCTGACCCATGCGCCAGCCTGCCTGCCCTGCAGCCTCCTCTGAGGCGTGAGAGCTCTGCACTGAGGGTCCCACCCAGGAGGGTGGGTGCAGTTAGTCCTCTGAGGTGTTGATCCTCAAGGGAAGCAATGCTGCCCCCTGCTGGTGATTTGGGTATTTATGGAGGTGTTTTGGGTTGTCCCAGTGTTGGGGGAAGCTATGCGTAACTGGTGTGTGGGACCAGATATGCCCAACATTCTGCCATGTGTGGGGAAGCTCCACATCACAAAGAATCCTTTCGTATCTTCCTGAGCAACTTTCGCACGCCTCCCTGGGAACGCGTGTGCGTGACAATCTGTTTATGTTATGTAGATCTAGGCCCAAACTCTCACCCTCATCTCTCTGAATCTGAATATAGAGAAAGTTGCTCTGTGCATGTTTTTAAAACACACCGAACTTTCCAGGAATGCAGCTCCGGGGCAAATCAAGAGTGGGTGATGCTTGGTTTTGTTCAAAACTTTACCCAGAGTCATTTGCCGTTTCAGAAAATGATGCCGCAGTGGAATTGAAGGCTCTAAAACTGCCCCCTCTTGACTCAGTCAGCCTTTGTGGCTATAAATATAGAAAGGTGCTTATTTAGCCCTTATTTCAAAACGTCAGTGTCAAATATGAAGTGTCAACAATATTCATGGCGTGCAGTTTATGTCTTTTAAACCCAGCCTGCTCGTTGGAAAGGGGTGCCAGCACCTGGGTACGCCCTGTGTCTCTTGGAAGGCACGCCTGCACATTTTCTGACTGAAATACATGTTATTGTGTTATGTCATCTCCTTCAGTTTATCTTTATAACATGTTGTACTGGTTTTTAACAGGTATGTAGGTAGGTTATACTCTAAGTTTCATTGCTAGGCCTCATCGATTCGTGTTTTATGTCATGCATCCATTTTCTTACTCACTCGCTTAACATTTATTGAGCAACTACTGTATTCCAAGTGCTCCGTGCGGCATGCTGGCTGCGAGGCCCAGAGGACCTAGTAATCTAGTGGGTGAAACCAAGTCGCCATGAGAAACGATTCCTCGTGGTAAGAGAGGATCTTCCAAAGAGGAACCACAAAGAGCAGAGGGAGCACTGATGAGGGAGAGGATAACGGTCCCTGGAAAGCGGCATCTTGTAGGAAGGACATTTAGGTAGTATTAGGAGGAGTTTGCCAAACAAGACGAACAGTTCTTGGCCTAACATTATACCCATTTCATTTTATTTTTTATTTTTTTAAAACATATTTTATTGATCCTTCACAGAGAGGAACGGAGAGGGATAGAAAGTCAGAAACATCGATGAGAGAGAGACATCGATCAGCCGCCTCCTGCACACCCCACACTGGAGACGCGCCCGCAAGCAAGGTACATGCCCCTGACCGGAATCGAACCCGAACCTTTCAGTCCATAGGCTGATGCTCTATCCACTGAGCCACACCGGTCTCGGCCATTACACCCATTTCAACGCAGGCCAATCGAGGCTGCTTTATACTTTCTTGCAAACAACAAGGGCTGAGTATACGGACATAAAACTCGGAGTAGCTTTGGGAATGAGATGGTCCGGTCTCCATCCACCTCGGAGGCGTGCATGGCGGTAACCAGAAACACCTATGGAGAGGAATGAGCCGTACCGGCTTGGTTTAACTCAGTTATCCTCCGCTGCACTGTATTGCTCTTTTTAAATAGGATTCAAGCCCCAAGCCCCAAGAACATAGATTAAAATTTCACGGTGATACAGAGCCCCTCTCTTCCATCCGTGCCCTTTTGCCAGGACTTAGCATCTAATGAGCTAAACACTCGTCGTGTAGGGAGTTCCAAAGTAAGCACAGACCCCGGAAAAGAAAGCAGCCTCCTGCTTTAAAAGCCATGCGTGCAGTTGTTGGTGGTGAATTACCACTTATACATTTATACATTTTCCATCTGCGAGTATTTTTCTGGAGCACCACCTGTTTTCTCTCCACTTTGATAGTAGAAAATCCAACAGATCATATCTGAGAAAAAATGCATTTTATCTATAGTAGCTTTCCACATTTTCAGCAACATTGTTTTTTTTTTAATCTCACAAAATAATCTCCCTTAAATGCGAACCAGCTTTTAGAGCTACAAATAGACACGGATACTTAAAAAAAAAATTTTTTTTTTTTTCAGATCTCCCACGAGAGTCCTGGGAAGTCAACGTAAAGAGAAAAACTCAAAGTGACAGTGAAGATGACGGGGAACTTGAGGCGGGAGACACATCCTGGGTAAGTACATGCTGATAAATGGCTAAGTCGGGAGAGGTAAAGCGCCGAGTCGAGGCGGGGGAATCTGGTCTTTGGATCTGGGGGCTGGCATTTCTGAATTTCCTCTGTGCTTCTTGTTTGTTTCCAATGCGGCTTGGAATCTGATTCTGTTTCCTCTGCAACCTGGTGACAGTACGGCTCCCTCCAGAGCTGTGGTTTCGTGGAATCGTCGCTGCCCGATCAGCATTCGCTTTCCTTCTGTTCCCGTTGCTTGTCATGCAGGAATCTGGGGTGAAAACTTACCTCTTCACTCTCAGCACGAAGCTCTCGTCTGATCAGAGCAAAGGCCGCTGGGATGGTACTTCCCAGCAATGTGTCAGTCGTTGGAAATAATGTTGGAATAAACATGGAGCATCTTCCAGGTGGTGCAGTTTTATAACTTGGCAACTGGTTTGCACATGGCTTTCAAGTTAAAATAAGCATATCTACCGTGTGATGTGGATGGCAAGTTCCGTGTGTCTTATTTTAAAACTCCGAATGGAGAAGAAGCTTTGCAGGGTGCTGTGGGTGGGGTCTATGCGGCTTTTGGGGTATGACTTTATTCTCCTCTGGCTTTAGGGGTGTATGGTCCAGGGGAGAGGCTTTGGAAGCGCTGCTTAGGAGCTGATTGAAAGAGTTTTGCTTGTGTTGCCATCACATGTCTTCCAGGGCAGAATCGGGGAGTTTTGGTCAAGGAGTTGTAAGGGACTTTCAAAATAGGGTCACTTGTTTTGACAAGTGGGTGGGCGTGTGGGGCTCCTGCAGGCAGCCTTTTCTTAGTGCCGAATTGTGACGGTGACCGGGGACCCTGTACCTTATTATCCCTGCCGGGGCTTTTGAGACAGAAGAGGGTGCTGTTAGCAATTGCACTGGGACGAGGGGCACACACCAGGACTGCCCAGTGGTCCAGAGTCTGGAGTGACCCTATGCGCTGCTCTGTATCTCCCCGATCCCACGAGCCCATGAATCGGAAGACACATCCCTGACTTAGGAGCAGCCTCCAGGAAACACAAGGAAACACGTTACGCACATCAGTTGTCAGATGCATGCTCATTTCAGAGATGCCCATGGTTTGGAACTGACAAAATTTATGCTTTTCTAGTTTGGGAAGAGGGCAGCGCTGAAGGTGATAAGACTCTGAGGGCGGCAGAAGGAAGAAGCCTCTGGGATGGGACATGCCTCCAGGACATCGGTTCTCAACCTGTGGGTCGCGACCCCTTTGGGGGTCAACCGACCCTTTCACAGGGGTCGCCTAAGACCATCGGAAAATGCAGATATTTACATCACAATGCATAACAGTAGCAAAATTTCATGGTTGGGGTCACCACCACATGAGGAACTGTATGCAAGGGTCGCGGCCTCAGGAAGGTTTAGAACCACTACTCCAGGAGCAGTGGCTTGCATGCCTCTCCGACTCCGGGGTAGGCAGGCTGGGGGGAGCGGCAGGGGGAAACGGACCCACGCCCCTTCTCCAAGCCCATGCCCACGTGTTGGTCCTGCGTCCTCCCCTCTCGCTGGCCATTCCCCAGGGGCTGGTCACAGCCATCAACATCGTAGAGAAGGTCAGCTGATGCTCATGACACACGCATTCTTCTTCTTTTTTTTAAAAAAATACATTTTTACAGAGAGGAAGAGAGAGGGATAGAGAATCAGAAACATCGATGAGAAGGAGACATAGATCATCTGCCTCTTGCACGCCCCCCTACTGGGGATGTGCCCGCAACCAAGGTACATGCCCCTGACTGGAATCGAACCCAGGACCCTTCAGTCCGCAGGCAGAGGCTCTATCCACTGAGCCAAACCGGTTTCGGCATACACACAGGCATTCTTCTGCTTCAAGTGTCTCACGTCACCCAGTTCAGCCTCCGAAAGTGTGGGTTGCCGTGCCTCGCCGACATTGCAAAGGAGGAAATGAGACAGACACCATCCCTCACTCACCCAGAGAAACATTTCAGGACCCTGGACAGGGGGATGATAACAGGATAATCCTGAAAATCTGCCTTCTGCTCACCTCAGCGCTTCAGGGATGCAAACAAGGTTGGCTTGGCAGGCTGCAAACAGCAGGGAGGAAGACCGTGAAGGCAAAGCTCTGTGCTTTAGGGGGACATTTCACAGGTCACTTTGGAAGGACATGGGGTTATTTTTTTCCAGATATTTCTAAAATATTCATGGACTGTGGGGACAAGCTGGTTAATCTTTCACACATGCCACATTCTTTCCTACCCCAGGGCCTTTGCACATGATGCTCCCTATTTTACCCCAAAGGCCCTTCTCCCCACTACCCCACATGACTAGTTCCTCCTTTCCCTTCAAGTCTCCGCTCAGTGCCTATGCATTGGGCGGCCTCCCCTCACCAGATGACAAGGTCGTCTTGTCATCTTCCATCTCCTCTCTCTGTAGTTCTTCTCATAAACTGATATCATCTGCCACCATCGGACTGGCCTGCTTCCTTGTGTAACTGTCTTCCTTTCCGGAAGGCAAGCACCATGTGACAAAACTGGCTTTGCCTTGTTCATCCCTGTACCCCAGCACCCCGGGAAGAGTGCCTGGGATAGATTAGGAGCCCGGCCAATAGTTGTGGACTGACTAAATGATGCCTGTGTGGAGGGAGCTGAGATCTCTGAACTCATCTCCATCTCTAAGAGCCTTTGGGTTGACAGGTATTTTGGCAGCAGTGAGCCGCCCCAGATCGTGAAACAGGAAGGTCAATTCTCCCACCTCCGTGAAAGATCCCTTCACCCAGCACAGAGGGTCTGCACGCCTCTCGCAGACAGACTCCTGCAGGAAATCCGACGTGCCCTTCCTGCTGGCACGCACACCCCGTCTCAGACACGACAGAGACCGGGCGGCCCCAGTGCCAGCTGTCAGTTTGGTCTCGGGAGTGGCCTTAAATCACTCAGCTGTCCCCAGGCGGGAGCATAACCCCTCCGGTCACAGATCACTGGGCACGTGGCGGACGTCCTGCATCACTGGACTCCATGAAGCCTCCATCACACCCGGGAAGCTCTCCCGCTGGGATCGCTCCACTGATCCGCGGCTGGGAAGTAATTGTCCTCATGTGTAACTTCCCCTGCGCTTCCGAGGCCTGTCTTTTTCCTTTTTCATTCTTTCCTTCTCTTTCTCTCTCTCTCTCCTTTCTCTTCTTTTGTTTCCTACGAGGGAGTGGTGCTATCGTTGGCGTGGTTTAGGAAAATGTGACATGATCAAGGTAGATAAACGGAGGCAAGGAATGGCGGCCTCACTGGGAGGGAGGGGGGCTCTCAGAGCACAAGGATGGCAAATCCAGGAGGACCCCCTCCCCCGGGAAGTGGCCTGCAGAGAGATTTTGCGAGGCTCCTGCATGTGCGAGGGGTGCTGGGAGAGGCAGTGCGGTGGTCGAAGGAGGCAGCAAGTGTGGCTTTGGGGCTGTGAGGTCCAAACCCGACTCCCTCCTTTACTTTGTGAGTTATTTTAAGGAAGTTTGGGGCATCTCGGAAAGAGGGGCCTCTGGGAGCCATCAGACATGCAGGGGTGCTGGACAAGCTGCACCCAGTGAAGTGCTCTGCAGGCCAGCGGTGGCATCCGTCTCCATCGTTAACCCGAGGGAGGGACAGGAGGGAGCACTCCCAGCTGCACCCTCTGCAGGAAGTGATCCTGGGCCACGCCCCCTCATCCCCCACACCCCCACGAGTGTCCGAGGCAACCTCTCTTCACATGAATCAGATATAAAGTCTGGAGAGAGGGCAAGAGAGGTGACAGGTCCTCGGCCATTTGCGGCTTTGATGGGGCGCTATGTGGCTTGGTGGGTGGAGAAAAAAAGAGTTCCTTGTTTTCTTTGGTCACTGCTGTGTGGCCCGGGAGAGGGGCACGAGCAGAGAATGGTTATTGTGTGACAGCTGCCCCCATTCACAGGGCCATTGGAGCAGCCGGGGCTCTGGAGTCCCATGGATCTGGCTGGGTGGCCTGGGCACGCTGTGCACACGTCTCCAGGCTCCGTCCTTTTACCCATGAAACGAGGCTGCCGGTCGGGCGCTGGGGAAGGCCAGGGCACCCCGAGGACTTCGGAGAATTCCTGCGTGGGGTTAGGGTGGGCACCTAGGCCCCAGCACCATGATGCTCCCGCTTCCCCAGACTCGCCCTCGCACTGAACACAGGGACCCGGTTTCTGAGGACTTGGGGGGAGCTGGAGGAGGACTTTATCAGCGATACTGATGACTGTAAAGTGAGGGTTCAGGCCTCTTCATCCATAAAGCATTCCTTACCTGCTCTATCACTGCGATGCCTAATCCCATGTGCCCACTGGACTGGGCTCAGCTATGCCCTGATAGTGATGAAATGTGATTTCTGGGGGTGTCTGTGGGGTGTTCTGGGAGAGATGAGCATTTGGCCCTGAATGGGACAAGGAGGAAGGCCGAACTTCCTCTCTGCCTGAGCTGACACATTCCCCTTGTCCCGCCTTTAGACATGGGGCTCCTGCTTCCACGCTAACTCGTGCCATTGGCCCCCCGATTCTCAGGCCTTTGGACTCTGCTGAATCGCACCGCCAGCTTTCCTGGTTCTCGCATTTGCAGGCAGCAGGTCATGGGACTACTTGGCCTCCGCAACCACACGAGCCTATTCCTGTGATAAATCTCCTCTTCTACGCCCCGTTGGTCCTGCTTCTGTGGGGAGCCCTGCCTATTGGTTTGTTTATTCCCCGCGGACCTCCCGGCCACACCACCTCTAGCTGGGTCCCTCTGTTAGCTGTAACATAGCACCTTAAACGGGGCGGCTTCAACATAGACATTTGTCCCCTCACAGTTCCGGAGGCTGCAAGTCTAAAATCAGATGTCGGCAGGACCGTGCTCCGGCCAGAGTCTCTAGAGGAGGGTCCTTTCTTGCCTCTTCCTGTTTTGGGTGGCCCCGGCCTCTACCCCTGTCTCCACATGGCGTCTCCTTCTTGGTCTGAGTGTCCCCGTCTGCATGTGGCCTTCTTTCCCCCATGTTTCTGTTTGCTCTTTTTATAAGGACACCAGTCATACTGGGTTTAGGACCCATCCTCATTGAGTGCAATGTCATCTCAGTTATTTCTCAATAAGGTCACATTTTCTGGTGTCAGGGGTTGGGATGTCAATAGGTCTTTTGCGGGGAATGCAACTCAAACTACAACAGTTTTCTTTGTACAGTGGGTACCTCGAGATACGAGTTTAATTCGTTCCGTAATCTTGAGGTGTGGGAAACTATGAGATGCTCGAGTCACGGTAAACTGGTGGGTCGTGTGCAGCTGGCCGATCCTTGCGATTACTCCTATCTCAAATGTTGCTCGTATTTCAAAGCAAAAGTCGCTCGCTCGACGGCTCGTATCTCAAAAATCTCATATGTTAGGGCACTCGTATCTCGAGGTACCACTGTATTATTTCTTTACCTAGTCACCCTTCTGGTGCAGGACCACTCCCCTCCCTCACAACTTCCACTTCCTTCTCTGTTATGCAGAACCCTTAGCTCTTGCCCGGGCACCTGTAGCTGAGGTTCATCCTCACGCACCGAAAACCATCGAGATGACCAAGACTCACTTTAGCAGAAGCTAACAACGGCTTCTTTCTTTTTCTTTCTCAATACACTCCGTACACAAAGAGGATCGTGTTAACCATTCTGTTAGATACCTTGCTTTTTCAATATTTTGCCGACGATCATGAGCATCTTCCCATGTCTACAAATACACGTCTACAGCCTGCTTTTGAAGATCCAGGCAGAACTTTGTCCTGCATGCTGCTTCTGTCGTTTAATTAACCAGTCACCCATCCTTGGGCACCTAGGCCACTTCCGCTTTTGCACCGTTGATGCCATCGCCGTGATAAGCACCCCCCACAAATCTGAGTTCCGGGCTTCAGCGGCTTCCCCCGATGGGCTTTTATCTGCGTGGACGCTCCCCGGGCGAGCAGGAGGCACACGCTTTGCCACGCCAGCAAAATAACCGCAGTCAGAGCTGAAGACGGGCGGAAGTTCCTGAGGCAGCATCTTTGCGCCGTCCGCAGATAGGGCCGAGCGGTGCTCTGACACCTCGCATCTGCAGGCCTGTCTGATTCCGGAAGGAAACGGATGGCGCCCATCCTGGAGTCAGTGTCTGGAAACATAGCACAAAAGAGAACCTTTATTAACACGGGGAATGTACTCACAGCTCCGCTTCCTTCTCAACGCCCGTCTTGTTCATCTCACAGCTCAATGAACTGGTAACACCGCATATATCTTTTGTTCCAGCGGTGAATCCGGTTACTCCAGGCTTCTGCTAACTGCAGACATATGAGATTTTCGTTTTTCTCTGGGAGCGAGAGAAAGAGAGAGAAAAATCTGTGTAGCTTTGGTCTTGGCAGGGCTGCGGTAGAGGTGGGGGTGGTGCCTAGCGGTTACTTAATCCATGTGGTGTCAGATGCTTCCATTTCCTCGTGGTGTGATTGTAAACTTCAGATCTGTTTTTTTTTTTTTTTCTTTCTTTTTTTTCTGTGTTGGCGAAGGCCTCCATTCAATCCGTTCTCTGGCCAAAAGTGTTGAGTTGGTTATGTTCGCCGATGGCGCACTTGCCAAGAAGGTGAAAACCATCGGGGACATTTTTCTCTTTAAGCCCAGAGGATGGCCCTCCATTGACCTCCCAATGCTCTCGTAGATCACTCCAGATGACAAAATGAGATGATGACAAATGGTAACTTAAAGGCCTCTGACCTTGAAGACGATCCAGCTGATGTCCATCCTTGATTCTCATCCTTGCCTTTAAGTCCCCCGTTTCCCTGTCAGACTTTTGTCTTGCCTCTCCTAAGCCACTGTCGTAATGAGTTTGGGAGGGAGAGAAACACATTAAACTTTCGCTGCAAATTTCAAGTTCAGAAGGGCCCTGTCAGCTTTGGTTGCCTTTTCCAAATCCCTAAGTCACGTTGTGGATCCATGGCAACGGGGCTGGAATTCCTGGAGTCAGGCCCTGAGAGCAACCAGGCTTTTGGAGCCGGAACACGTGGCTCAGATTCATCCTGTCATGTGTACTGCTTACTGCAGCTGTCATTTTGGGTGAGGCAAGGCCCTTCCTCACTTGCCAAATTGGGCCCAAGGGAGAGCTAACTTCTGTCCATCTCTAGAGACTTTTGTCACTTTCAAGGGAAATGTGAGCGAAACAGCGCTTGGAGGACTGCCAAGTGGTTGACCACTTAACTCTCTGATTCCTGTGAGATGAATGAATGGCTGGATATGGGTTTGAGTGTTTCTATCTCTTGGAGCTGAATTTTCTCATCCATAAGAGTTATGATGGCTAATACTGATCAGGAGTCTACTTTGTGCACAATTGTCAGTGTCTTACATGGGTTAATGTGTTAACTTGCAATACAACCCTCAGAGGGTAGGTGCCATTAATACTCTTATTACAGAGAAGAGGAAACTGAGGCACAGAGAGATGGAGAATTTGCTGAAGAACACCCTGTTGGTAGGGGTCATAGCTGGGTTTTGCCAAACCAGGCAGAGATCTACCTCTCTCATCGGGTGGTTGTGAGGACCAGGTTGGTGCCTTCCAGATTCCTCTGCCACAAAGTCACCATTCCTCGCTTTGTAATTGATGTTCTGTAGTGAGATATTCCAAGATTATGCCAATATCCTCTTACTTCTAAAACGCCCTCACCCATCAGCCTTAGCATGCATTGACAATTCCTGCCGAAACCAGTCTCTACGGTGATGGTTACCAAATGGTGATTTTTCCATTTCCATCATTCTTTCCACATTTACTAGTTGGAATTCTTCTATACAGAAGACTTTCCCCCTCCCCCCTATTTGCTAATTAATTAAACTAATTAACAAATTAATATCAGCATGAAACTTGAGAATTTCTATCTTGTTCAATGGGTTGTGATCCATAATAGACATAATTTACTTCGATGCTCAAATTGTCCCAGATTTCCCTATTGGGAGCTCCTTCAAGCTGGCTCCTGTGCACTTTTAAGCATTTCTGTACTTTCTGGCACAGGATGTTCCAAGTTCCTCTTGTAATTTCCCATCCTGCCCCAGCCCTAGAATGGCCATTTCTCTAAGAGTCCCTGGTCCCTGCTCATAGAGGATGGTATTTAGACACCTAGCTTTGGGTGCCCGGTGTGCTCATTTATACTGGTGTGTCATTGCTTCCACGTCCTCCCAATGGACAGTGCTAGAAAACATATGTAGTAGAATACTTGTATATACACACGTATCTCTATGTCTGTGTCCATGTCTATGTCTACATATATGTATGTTTGTATCTATCTGTCTCATATGTTTATATTAATACTTCTAATTCCAATCCAACACCACAGTATTCATTCTATCCTTCTCCCTTCCTGTATTTTCAAATCTGATCTCTGATAGTGAGCAACTTGGTTTTTATTTGTCTCAAAATATTTACATTGTTGTTAACATCCCTGTATGGACCTAATCTCTCAATCAGAGCATGCTGGCTGCCTCTTTGACCAGATACCTCCACTGCCCTCAGCAAATATGCTGCTCAACTCCACTCCTCTGAGGGAGGGAATTCAGGGAGGATCTCCTGATGCAAAAGAAAAATTACCCATTGGGGCCATCATAGAGATGGCGGGTCATGGTGACATTCCTGTCTATCCAGGGGCATTTGTTGAGCTTCTACTCGGAGCCATTTCCTGTGCTGGATGTTGGAACCACTCATGTAAATAAACCCTGGTTCTGGACCTTGCAAACCTCATAAAGGAGGTTGACAGGTAGACAGAATGCAAATTATAGTGTAAAGATGCTATACGTAGCCCCTGGGGAAACAGCAAACGCATAACAGAGAAGGGATCTCATTGGGTGACTATGAGTTGGCCAGGTGAGTAAGAGGATGGAGAATGGACTAGGGAAGGGCATTGTAGGCAGAAGGAACCGCAACTTAAAGGTACAGGAGCATGAAATTGTTTATTGGTAAGATGGCCACTCATCACCCTTTGGCAATTGACTTTCGAAGGTCAAGTGACTTCTCAAGATCAGATGATAGCTCATGGCTGGGGCCATCAGAGACATGGGAGTTCACTCAGCAGGTTAGTAATTTAATATCCCACCACACTTACAGTATTTAAACCTTAACTTACTATTCATCTGGGAGGGACAGGGAAATAATTATTGATTAATAAAAATATGTACCTTTTAGGTTAAAAAGGAAAAGACTTATTATAAGATACTTGAGATGAGACAGCTCTTTGGAAGTACTCCTGAATAACCTGCTGACTGGTGCTGTGGTGTGTGGTTGAATCTTGCTATTTGAACAGGTTTGAGGGGTAACTGTAGGCACTTGCTATGACAAGGGACAGGATCAGTTGATTATTTTCTATTAGGCAAGGGATTGTAGTGGGAACCCGAGACCACATTCCTGGTGGACTTCAGTGAGGCTTCATTTAGCACCTCTTATAGACCAGTATCCTGGGCAGTTGTCTAGCTGGCTTATTCCACCTCCCCTGTGGCTAGAATGCACCAGGGTCACAGCAAAGCTTTCTGGCTGGTCACGACTTCCTTTCACTATTATATAACATTCTGCTTCTTGTTTCACCTGACCCAAACTCATCGCTTCTACTCCTATCCAAATATTAACTCCTTACATATCCCCTGCCCCTCCCAGCCTGGCCCATGAATAAGGCAGAAGGAAAAAACAAAAAGAACATTTCTCCTAAGGTGGAGCCCCTTCCAAAGGCTCTGGGGATCCCAAAAGCCACTGTGGAGACTGGAAGCATCCATTAAGGAGCTGTCAGATTCTCTCACAAACGGGCCACCTGTACAGGCCATGAAGAGAAAGTTGAAGAAGCAAATTGGTGTTGTAAACAAGCTCTCAAGGGCAATGTTTTCTTGAGACAAGAAATTGTTTACCAGCTCTCCGGGAACGCCATTTACATAAAACAATCACTGTGCTCATTACCCAGCATTTTCATTTATTCATTACAACAGGTACCGGCAGGACTTGGCAAACCTTTGTTCGCTGGGTTCTGCGGATTCCCGTTCTTCCAAAGGGGGATTTTGGAGGAATGTTTACTTCTTGAACGCTTCCAGGCTGAGGATAGTAACAGCTACCATTCACTGAGGGCTTATTTGGGCCAGACACGTTTGACATGATTTGTTTATTTATTTTATAATTTATTTAAAAAAATCTTTATTGTTGAGAGTATTACCGATGTGCTCCCTTTTCTCCTACTTCCCCCCTCCACCTAGTTCCTACCCCATCCCAGGCCTTTACCATTCTACTGTCTGTGTCCATAGGTAAGATCTTGGGTTAATCTCTGCCCTCTCCCCGTTCCCTCTGAGATTTGTTAGTCTCTTCCATGCTTCCATGCCTCTGATTCTGTTTTATTCACCAGTTTATTTGGTTCATTAGATTTCTTGTTCATTTGTTTTGATTTTTAGATTCAATTGTTGATAGATATGTACCTGTTGCCGTTTTATTGTTCACATTTTTAAAAATCTCTTCTTATACGATACCCTTCAACATTTCATATAGTACTGATTTGATGGTGATAAACTGCTTTAGCTTTTTCATGTTTGTGAAGCTCTTTTTCTGACCTTCAGTTCTAAATGAGATCTTTGCTGAGTAGAGTAATCTTGGTTGTAGTTCCGTACTATTCATCACTTTGAATATTTCTTGCCACTCCCTTCTGGCCTGCAAAGTTTCTGTTGAGAAATCAGCTGACACTCATGTGGGCATTTCCTTGTAGGTAACTAACTGCTTTTCTCTTACTGCTTTTAATATTCTCTTTGCCTTTTGCTCTTGGCATTTTAACTATGATGTGTCTTGGTGTGGGCCTCTTTGAGTTTCTCTTGTTTAGGACTCTATGTGCTTCCTGGACTTGTAAGTCTATTTCTTTCACCAGGTGGGGGAAGTTTTCTGTCATAATTTCTTCAAATAGGTTTTTAATATCTTGCTCTCTCTCTTCTCCTTCTGGCATCCCCATAATGCAAATGTTGTTATGCTTGAAATTGTCCAACAGGCTCCTTACATTACCTTCATATATTTGGATTCTTTTTCTTTTCATTCTCCTGATTGGGTGTTTTTTGCTTTCTCATATCCCAAATCCTTAATTTGATTCTCAGAATCCTCTACTCAACTGTTGAATCCCTATAAATAATTCTTTATTTCAGTGAGTGTATGTTTAATTTCTGACTGGTTCTTTTTCATGTCTTTGACATTCTCACTAAGATTCTTGAAAGTCTCACAAAGCTAGGGAGTGTCAGAACTCTCACCCACAACTCTGTAATATTCTCATTATTCCAGACTATTCCTCAGGCCTCAGATATGTAAAGAATGGCTGAATGGAATGAAGGGTAGCCTCTGACAGTCTCTGTCCTTGTCTGTAAAATGAGGAAAAGTGGCATAATACTGACTTCAGGGAGAGAGAATCAGATGAGATAAGGCATGGTGCCTGGTCAAGAGTATCTTACTCCTTCATCATTGCTAACTTTCATTTTCATTACAAACAGAAAGTCCTTCGATAAGTTATAAAGTTGCTGTACTGATGGGAGAAGGAGGAAAGCACAGAGGACTGAAGACATTTTTCCCTCTTTCTTAGCGTGTGATTGTTGGATTCTGCTATTATTCTTCTACATGACATTGCTTGCGTATCTCCTCTAGGAAGCTCCATCAGGTGCCTTATTTATTATTAAAGATGGTGTAGCTCCAAGAGGCCAGGTTGTGTATTAGTTGCTAGGTGATGGTCTGATGGGGTCTATGACGTCTGGGGGAGGAGGCGCTGAAGGTCCATTTTTGGGTCCTCCCTTTGCAACCTGCCTGCTCCACTCCTGCAGCCCCACATCCCTGCCTGGCCCCCTCCACGACTCTCCTCTTCCCACCCACCTGAGCCCCTTGCAGCTGTTCGCTTCCAAGCGGGAAAAAAACACAAGCCACAGGCCTGTTCAATCTCATTGAACTCAAGAAAACAAAGAGGTGGCCACACACACACCGAGCCGTGATGAAGCTGAGAATCAGGGCTGCCTGTGACAGTGGCCAGACCATATAGGACAGTAGAAGTCTCACCTGCAACCAATTACTTCCAAACGGCCACGACTGCACAATGACAGCCAGCTTTCCTTTTTTTTTTTTTTGGTGCTGGCTTCCAACAAAGGACCAGCCACAGAAAGCCAAATACGCTTCCCAAACCAACTTCCAGTCAGCCCAGCTCCAGCTCTCCCTGCCAATGCTTCCTGCGAGGCACACCTGACGCCGCCGTGCTAGGCACACTCTGATTAGTCCGCTCTGTGTGTTCTCATTCCTGTGATCTCTGTTCATTTCCACCCTCCGCACCCCTCAAATCTTCGTCTGGCCCAGGATGGCTGCACTGCAGGTCCAGGCTAATAGGAACCCAGCGGGAACCTTGATGCTCCAGCCCCTTCACCTCTTATGCGCTGCCTCATGCGTCTTCTTCACACTCCGCAAGTCTGTCATTAAATTAAGTTGGAACCCACCAATGTGTCCCCACAGCTCAGGAGCAAAGGTTGGCATGAACACAAAACCCAGTTTCCACTGAGAGAGAGTCCTCGTTTTCTTCAGTGTCTGTGGCATTAGGGTTCTTATTAAAACGTACCTTAGGGCCCAGCCCGCGTGGCTCAGTGGTTGAGCGTCAACCTATGAACCAGAAGGTCACAGTTCAATTCCTGGTCAGGGGCCACATGCCAGGGTTGTGGGCTTGATCCCCAGTGTGGGGCTTGCAGGAGGCAGCTCATCAATGATTCTCTCTCATCATTGATGTTACTCTCTCTTTTCTGCTTCCTCTCTGGAATCGATAAAAATGTATTAAAAACAAAACAGAACAAAACAGGTGCTTTTGGGAACAGAAACAGGTCTTTCACTCTTGAACCTGACTGTCACTTACTCAACACCTGTCCCCACATCATACCCATCCTGCAGGAGGGGTTGGTGATAGGACACCCATGCATTGTCCTCAGATCGCCCGTCCAGCTCTGTGGGATCCGGTCCACTCGGCTGGAGGGCGTCAGCTCACCCTCTCCTCCAAGGTAACCCTCTTCAGGTGAGGATGGGACAGCAGCCATTTGTCTGGGGCTGCGGCCTGCTGCCTCCCGTGTGTTTACGAGGCACGTTTCCAGCCTATTTCATATGGATTAAGCCGAGGCACCGAGCCCTCACGTGTTTCTCTGTGCATTTCAGAGCCTCGTGAAATTACATTTCAGATTCATTTGATAAACAGGATACTGAGCACAGCCATTGTCAAGGGGCCCCCATAGTCAGACGGCGGCGATCGAGACGCAGACTGACATCCAGGCTGGCGACATGCAAACCTCGCAAAATAAATTGGCCACCGTTTGTTTATTCAGCCTCTAGCTTCTAAAAGCCTATTTGGGAGTGAAAATAACCTTCTAGATCACTTCATCTTGCGTTTAACTCATTTTCTCCTCCTAACAACCCTAAAAGGCAGGTATTGTTATTGTTCTCCATTGCATATGAGGAAATCCGGGTGTGGAGAGGTTAAGGAACTTGTCTCAGGTCATCCAGAGGGTAAGGGGTAAAGCCAGACATGGACCCCAGGAGTCTGGCTCAGGAATCCTGGCTTCTGACCACTAGTCCGCACTGCCCGATAACTGTAATCAGGGGAGAAGGGGTGGGGCACAGGCAGGTGCCATGCAGAAGGCGTCCCCTTCAATGGGGTTGGGTGTTGGGACAAAGTGCAGGACCAGCTAGCTGCTCAGCTGTGTGGCCTTGAACCTGTTTCCTCATTGTAGACAGGATATCTGTACATCTCCATGCCATGTTATAAGAAGTAAATTACATGTAAACTACACAGGTCATGTGTGTAAATAAGGCCTGACCCCAGCCAAACAAATGTTAGATATTTCTTTCTTTAAAAAAACACATATACTAATACAAAACAAACCCATATATTATTATTGATTTCAGAGAGGAAGGGAGAGGAAGAGAGGGACAGAAACAGTAATGAGAGAGAATCATTGATCAGCTGCCTCCTGCACGCCCCACACTGGGGATCGAGCCTGCAACCCAGGCATATGTTCTGACCGTGAATCTAACCGTGACCTCCTGGTTCATAGGTTGATGCTCAAGCACTGAGCCGTGCCATCCGGGCAAATGTTAGATATTTCAATGTGTTCTGCTGGCGCACTCATTCTTTTATCTCTATTAGCCCATGAATGAATATTTAGAACTGCCACGATCACACAGGTAACTAGTGTACACGAAAGAGCATGACTGTCACAAGTAGCGTCCTGGGTCTGAGCCCTGGATTTGCCACTGACTGCTTGTAGGACCTCCAGGGAGGGACCCCTCTGAAGCTCAGTTCCCTAGTTCGTAAAACAAGGATTTCACCTCCACTGTGATTGCTATTGGGGTTCCATAGTAGAGAGACTGTGAAGGCGCTATAAGACGGCCATGTGTGAGGGGTCCTTAGGTTAGTTTTCATCATGATCATAGCACACACTTAAAACCTCTTCTAAGCCTGTAATATGTATTTAACCCATTTTCTCCTCCTAACAACCCTAAAAGGCAGGTATTGTTATTCTCTATTGCATGTGAGGAAATCCGGGTGTGGAGAGGTTAAGGAACTTGTCTCAGGTCATCCAGAGGGTAAGGGGTAAAGCCAGAAATGGACCCCAGGAGTCTGGCTCAGGAATCCTGGCTTCTGACCACTAGTCCGTGCTCCTCGATAACTGTAATCATAATAGCCGTCCGTGCTTGCTTAGTGCCAACTCTGGGCCCTGTGCTGTTCCAGAATTTCTACCCGAATTAACCTCGCGTCCCCACAGGCCCTCTGGCTGGCCTCCAGCTGGTTCCCGGTGGCTACGATAGAATTCACTCTGCCCAACGTAAGCAGAAAAGGGACTGATTGGAAAGGCTAGTAGGGAACTGGCAAAGCTGGCAGAAAGGCTGGAAAACCAAGGGAAAGAGCGCAGGGAGGCAGGTGCAGCCAAGATCCTGCCATCTCGGAAAGTCGCTCCAGCTCAGTCCTGGGCCTGGCTTTTGGCTGAGAGCTTTTAGGGTCAGGCAGAGAGGGGATTGCCTCCCCCCACCCCTACACACACACCTTGGCCCCCAGAATGAGAAGAGGGGCTTCACCTCTGTCTTAATCTAGAAATTCCCCAATAGGAAAGGGCTCTGGATATTCCGTAGTCTCCAATGACAAATGGTGGATGGTATTGCTCCTTGTAACAGACACAGTCTCTCTACTACGTAACCCCAATAACAATCACAGTGGAGGTGAAATGCCTGGTCCTCAATCACAAGGCTGGTACCCAAACTCGCTGCTTGGCTGAGTCACCCCCCACCCCACTCCCTCCCCCCTCCCCCGGCTCCTCCCAACCCAGGCTGCCTTCCTGAGGTCCCGGGTGGAGAGAACATAATTCTCCCTGATGTTTCTCCATTTCAATTCTTAGAATCTAAGGATATCTCCTTTGATCTAGATTTTCTACTTTAAGTTCTTTGTGCTGTAGAAATAATAGAGATGAGGTTTAGACTTATACCAAAGGATGTCATGGCAACTCGGTTTATTCTAGGGAGATACTGGATGCAATGTAAACATCCAGTATCTGGGGCCGGGGGGGGGGGCATACATGTATGATAGAATATTGTGTATTCATGAAAGGAAGGCATACATATATGAGGGAATATTGTGTATTCATGAAAGTGAGTTGTTTCAAAATGTGTACAGTGACTTAAAAATCAGTAAGTAAAAGTAAAACAAAACAAAACACAACTAATTACAGAATATGATCTAAATTTTTTTTTTGGGGGGGGAGGGAAGTCTCTTGTTGGCATAGAAAGAAATATGCTTAGATTCTAGTAGTGATTACTTTTGGTTGTTATGAAGATTTTAAGTTTATCTTCTTTTCTGTTTAAAATCTCTCTGCAATAAACGTGTATTTCTGTCACAAACTGAAAAAAAAAGTCAGAACACCCAAGATGGTGAAATTTTGTGGTGCAAATGGCACTAGTATACTCCACTGGTGTATCATAAATTGGTACAATTCTTTGTGGAGGAAAAATCATGGTGCTAGTTACATTTTCTAATGAGGTTTATGTCCTCTGATTCCAAACATTGATTTCCGTGAATTTCTCTTTTATTCCGGGGATATAATTCATCAGACGCCAAGAGCTATGTGCAATGAAGGTGCTCATTACAGCATTATCTATAATAAGAAACACTGTATAAAAGTAAATGTCCGACAGTCGGGGAACAGTTTTGTAAATTATGGTGTATCCACACCAAAGGGTATTATGGGGCCATTAAAATGATAATTATGAAGACTGTAGCATCACGGAACACATCCATAACAGGATGCAAGTGCAAAAGGCAGAATATCAAGTCTGCAACCATATAACATGTGTCACTGCCCTGTGCCTAGAGTAACTGCTCAAACCTTGAAGCGGCACATAATTACTGTGGTGGGTGAATGGGGCTCGTGGAGAGTATGATTAGTTTGTTTCAGGAAAACCGTATTTAAATAGGATTGATACTTCATCCTCTGGCTGAAACTTGCATTTTACTGAACTAAGCGCTTTCAGATCTTGGTTTGAAGCAGATAGGCAGAGTGACGAGTGGTCGCTGCAAAATTAAAATAGGAGCAAGGGGCTACCAAAGAGCCAGAGTGTGAGGTGCATGCAACTCTGCAACCCTCTGCCTGCCCTGGGCGTCAAGTTCAATTCTGGGAAATGGGGTGACTTAGTCTTTGGTAGTTTCTCAAATCTGAGGTTTTAAAAAAGCTATGGTGCCCAAACCAGTTTGCTCAATGGATAGAGTGTTGGCCTGCCGATTGAAAGGTCCCAGGTTTGATTCTGGTCAAGGGCATGTACCTTGGTTGCGGGCACATCCCCAGTGGGGGGCGTGCAGGAGGTGGCTGATCAATCTCTCTCTCATCGATGTTTCTAACTCCTATCCCTCTCCCTTCCTCTTTGTGAAAAATCAATAAGAAATATTTAAAAAAATAAAAATAAAAAAGCTATGGCATTTATTGAGCCCTGTTGCCAGGTGTTTTGTTATATGCTTTGCTAATGTGGGCACTCTTTGGGATTGGTCCTATCGCTGGCTTCATTTTAAGGACACGAGAAATCAGATGCAGAGCTGTTAGTAGAATATTCATTGTCTGGGGCTGGAGGTGGAGAAGGTAGAAGAGATTTGCTTTTGTATTGTGGGGTTTAAAACGGTGGGTTGGGAAATCATTGTTTCCTTATTCCTTTCTGAGGTACATCTCTGATAAAACAAGTCAGTTTATGGCTAACCTAAGTTTTCCAGTTTTGTTGTTGTTATTGTTGTTAGTTGTGGGAACTGCCAGTGCTATTTGTAGTGATTCACTCATTAGACAACCACATAGTTCCCAAGCCTACCCTGTGCTGTAGTTGAGAGAGAGGAGTCTCTGGCTTGAAGGTCCTCATTGATAAACGACCCAGTGTCCACGCAGCCTCGTGAGAGGCAAGGATGAGAATCAGGCTGGGTGAAAGGTGAAGAGTTCACGCGGAGAAATCCACATGTGACGTCGTTACACATTTCCCAGCATACCTCACGTTGCCCATGCGCTTCACAGAGTGAAAAAACGTTCATAAAGAACAAGAAGAGGGAAGGGTGAATGGGAGTTCAGGGATTGCCTGGTGCCGAAGCTCATGCCCCGCGGCCATCAGATGCTCTCGCTGGTTCTGAGCGTTCCTGAGTCACCACCTGCGCGAGGAAGAGGCGCTTGGGTGCTCGGGGTGGGAAGTGGCACTGCCTCCTACTTTGTGACCTTGGGCAGGTCACAGAAGCCCAGCGCCCTTGACTGGTTGGGGTCTTAAAGGGCACCCAGTTCCACCACCATCCCATTCTGTGCCTGGATTGGAAGGCCAGCAGCTGTGGTAGCCACCCGTTTGAGTGCCCCCATTTAATGGAATACTTTTTAGCTCTAATTCAGCGGTTCTCGACCTGTGGGTCGCGATCCCTTTGGGGGTCGAACGACCCTTTCACAGGGGTCGCCTAAGACCATTGGAAAATGCAGATATCTACATCACAATGCATCACAGTAGCAAAATTTCATGGTTGGGGGTCACCACCACATGAGGAACTGTATGCAAGAGTCGTGGCCTTAGGAAGGTTGAGAACCACTGTTCCAGAAGAATATGGAGAGAGAAGAGGAGCGAGACAAGGGAGCTTAAAGCCACCTGGGTGACTCGAGCCATGCAACGGCAAGACGACTCTTTGGAAGACAGAAGCCTCCCCCCTCACCCCCCCGGCTCTTGTAACCTGTTTCCCAGACAGCCACCGTTTTGCAGAGCGGCGTGTCCAGACCCTCCCTCTCAGCGCGAGCATCAAATTCCCCCAGCATTATTTGAGGGCTGTTACTAAATCCATATCGCATCCAATTTCTAATTTCTCCATTTTCCAGAGGTTGAAAAAAGAAACTAGAGAAAATAACTGTTCATTTCGGTTACTATTTCTTTCTAACTATATTCCCTTAATGAGGCATTTGCCTGTAACATGGTCTGTTATATATTCCGCGTTTTTATCAAAGATCTCCTGGGGAAAATAACGCAGGAAACGCCATTTTTTCGGCACCATCTCCTTTTATTAAGAATAATGAAAAGGAAACAAAAATCACTCTCCCAGTCAAACACACTTCTGCTCCCTCTTACCGGTGCCTTTACGACAGCTGCCAGGTCGCCCGGGCATCCACGTCCTTGCTTCCACCCAGATAGGCGTCCATTTCCCCGCCGTCCTAACAACCCAGGTGCACGGACATTAGGACAAGGATGGGTGTGTGTGCATTAATATACTGGTTCTCTGTATCTACAGGTTGCCCCTATGTGGGCAGGTGTTTGGGATGGTGCAGGACCTTAAAATTACACACACACACAAATAGGCTCTTCGCCCAGAAAACCCATCATCTTTCCAAATGGGCAGAAAGAGCAGAGAGGGAAATGGGCCCAGGAGGCGGAATGCAAAACAAACAAAACAAAAGGTGAAGGAGTGAGGCTGGTCATTGGGAACTGGGCTCAGGGTTGTGGGCGGAGCTGGGGGTCCTCCACGCCCGCTCTCTGCGTGGGTTTGGCCACGCTCTTGGCTGGCACGCTGCCCACGTGTGAGATGCGCCTGCCCGCGGTGCCAGCCCAGGCCTCCCACGGACGCTTCAGATGCGTCGATCCAGCGGCCAGCTGGACACCTGCCCTTGGATCTTCAACAGGCGCCTCCGCTCGGCCAGGCTATCTCTGAACCACGTTCTCTCTGCCTCCTCTCCCCCATCCCCCTGTCTTGGTTAACGGTTACCTCAGTTAATAATGTCTCCAAAGCAGCGGTTCTCAACCTGTGGGTCGCGACCCCTTTGGGGGTCGAACGACCCTTTCACAGGGGTCGCCTAAGACCATCGGAAAATGCAGATATTTACATCACGATGCATCACAGTAGCAAAATTTCATGGTTTGGGGTCACCACCACATGAGGAACTGTATGCAAGGGTCGCGGCCTTAGGAAGGTTGAGAACCACTGCTCCGAAGGGTTCCCTTGGCCCCAGGCAAGGGCTACGCTGACTCCTTTACCTCCTCCCTCGCCTTTAACCAAACTGTCAGGTGTTTCCTGAGTTCCCCCTAGGTGCCAAGAACCCTCCAAGACCCTTCTAGGCTTTTCTAGGCACTGTGTGTGTGTAAGAGTGACAAAGCAGGCTCTCTGCTCTCCAGAAGCTCACCTTCCTAAGGAGGCAGAGGTCACCCAGAGGTTAAGAGTGTAGGATCCAAAGTCAGAAAAGTCGGATCCCGACTCTGCCCAGGAATTTACAGCCTGAGCCTGGACTCCGAAGCCTCAGTTTCTTCATCTGCAAAATGGGAACAACAGTAATAGCCCCTACCTCATAGCGGGTTGCTGTAGATGCAATACCGAATGCAAACCACTGTCCCAGATCTAAGCACAGAGGGAGCCGGACAGGTGTGTGTCCTCCTTAGCACTGGCGGGCCGGATGCCAGAGGTTGCTGTCACCTCTTGTCTCCAGTCTCCCTCTCTTCCTGAGCGCGTTTTTGTGGGTTACATGGCTGCCCGGAGTAAAGATGCATTTCCCAGCTTGTGACTCTGCCTTCTTTTAGGCCAGCGGTCAGCAAACTCATTAATCAACAGAGCCAAATATCAACAGTGCAGCGATTGACATTTCTTTCGAGAGCCGAAAACTGATTTCTGCACCTGGACCAGGAAGTTTTAATCACACTGGACGTGCGTGGTATGTTGTGGAAGAGCCACACTCAAGGGGCCAAAGAGTCCAATGTGGCTCGTAAGCTGCAGTTTGCCGACCACGGTTCTAGGCTCTTGGAATTCTTTTGATGCAACAGGCAGATGAGAAAAGACAAGGGAGGGCTGTTCGGGGAGAACCCACCCAACCTGAGACACGGAGTACCTGTCGTCACTAGACCTCCAGCAAGGCAGTGTGGCTTCCTTACGCAACAGCAGAGTGTGCTGTGATCGGGCAGCTCAGGGGTCAGGAGGACACGCAGCGAGGGGACCACTTGGGTCATAGACTTGCTAAATGCTTTCCTTCTGATTTCTTCTGGCTGCTGCCCCCTGCTGTGCAGCAACACACACAGCTCGGCCCCCGCTGGAGTCCTGTAGCCGTGCCGTGGGGTTCCTTCTGAAGGAGCGAGAACCAGTATTCATGGAGGGCCCACTTGGCTGCAGGCACCGGCACGACGTGATTTACATCGGCTATGTCATCTAATCCTCAGGGGCTGCTGTCACAGACAAGGACACGGAGGGTCCTTATTGCCCAAGAGCACACAGCACACAGCCAGGCAGGGCCAGGATCCTGCCCAGGCTGACCCTCACTCTCCTGGCTGCCACCTGCACCAGCAGTTCCTGGCTGCTCTGCCCACAATGATTGGAGATGACCACCAGGGATGGCGGTTGTCATGAGCTGGGACCCGAACCCACTGCCTGACTGGAGTCCTCTGAGCCTCCCCTCCATCAGGCTGCGTGAGTCGGGTGGGAGAACCCTCATAGCGCAGCTTTCTGCAGAGCTGGGAGACCCGGAGCTAAGAGTGGGGCTGTAGCGCAGTTCATGGTAAAGAGCACAGCCCTGGATTTGTGTGACCTGAACTCAAATCTTGGCTCCACGGCTAAGAGCGGTGTGATCTGGGCAAGGCATTTACCTTGTCCGTGCCTCAGTTTCCTCCCCCGAGAAATGGGGATGGTAACAGTGACTACTTCATGGGGGTCATTGTGAGACTTAAATAAGATAATACAGTGGTACCTCGAGATACGAGTTCAATTCGTTCCATAACCTCGAGTCCCAGTAAACTGGTGGGTCGTGTGCAGCTGGCCGATCCGCGCGATTACTCCTATCTCAAATGTTGCCCGTATTTCAAACCAAAAATCGCTCACTCGAAAGCTCGTATCTCAAAAATCTCATATGTTAGGGCACTCGTATCTCGAGGTACCACTGTACAAGGAATGTGCCTGTGTAGTACCCGAACTCGTATATAATCAGTAAAGCACTATCACTCCAAGTTTATTGGGACAGACACTGAGCTCGGAGAGTTACATGATGCTATTTCATCCGTACGAGGCAGTGAGGCTGGAACGATTATCCCACTTTGCACAGGAAAAGATGGAGCCCAGAAAGGTGAGGCCATTTGCTTAGGATCACACAGCTCATCTGGGGAGTGGGAAGGGGGCTGAGGAGTTTGACTCCTGCCCACCGCCCAGCATCCCCTTTGGTCCAGCATGGTCTGCAGCTCCCCCTCAGAGCCTGACTCAGTGGGTCCCAGGTTGTCTGCATCCTGTATGTCAGTGCCCACCCTCTGCATCATCGAGGCCACTGGGAGCTGCTAGGCTATTGTTCGAAGCAGCATCCATGGCTCCCGGACAGATTCCTTCTCTTTGCTGCCAACACGGGCTGCTGGCTGGGACTGGCCAGAGCCGGAACGGCTCTGTCTCCATCCCAAGTTCCAGATTGCATAACCTGCTGCTCCTCCCTATAAAAGCCCATCTGCAGGGACCCCACGAGCTCTCCAATGAGCACCCACCAGGAAACTCATCCCCCCACCCCACACCCCTGACCCGTCCTCCCATCTCCCCAGCGATTAGTAACGCACCCATCTTTGAAACTCCGGGCCCTGCTGTAATATTAAGGCGGTAATTTATACACTTGGCTCCCGAGCCCCGGGCTGTTTCAGAGGCATTGATCACCCCGGAGCACTCATACATGATTCAGGCTTACTCCTCCAACTCCTTTGCCAGCTATTGATTCCAATGACATTATTTATCAATTACGAAAGGTTTATTCCTCACTTGCTCCTGCACAAAAGAATCCGCGCATTTATTTTACAGCATGATTTATTGACACGTCACCATGCATTACATGGAAAATTGAATTTTTGGGAGGTTGGAGAACCTTAGGAAATTTTGCAGGTTCAATTAGACAGGAGAACATCAAAGAGTTTAATGATACAATTTTTCATCCATTTGCTGCAGCGCCGGAAGGGGAGGGGGCCCGGGGCCAGGTCAGCGCCGAGCCCCAGACGGCCCAGGTGTGTACCTGACAGCGAAGACCCCGGGGCCTGGCCTGGCTCAGGGCTTCTGTTTATGACTCCGGAGGTCGGGATGTTTTAAAGCTGAGTCAGCCCTCTGTCCACAGAGCCATAAACCTTCTTGGAGAGACCGCGACACATCTTTCCTTGAACCGTGGCAGAAGGGAGAAGGGCCACCGGTGGCGGTGGGTCCGCGTAAGAGGGACATGTGCCATCGTGTTTAGGGTCCGTTGATGTCCTCGTCCCTCCCACCCGACCCCAGCCCAGGTGTGCGTTCCCAGGAGAAGCTTCCCAGACCGGCCAGGTGGCTCAGACCCTCCCAGCGCTCCACGCACACACAGGTGTACACAATCCTGTGATGATGTGATTGATGCCACCCGGGCGGCAGTTTGTTGTCCACTTGGCACCACTACCTCCCATCCCCTGGCGGGGACTCTGGTTCCCAGGAGCCCTTTCTCGGCAGCTTTCCAATGAGAGGAGCTTGCAGGCGCTTTGGACAGGGAAGCAAAGCAGGAGCCGTGTCCTGGCAGTGGCTCTCTGCGCCTCTCCTCAAGTTCCCACGCTGGTGACTGAGTGTCATCTTAGTGGCATCTTACACGTCCCGGTGAGTTTGGGCTTCTCCACCGGTTCCAGCATTCAGGGCTGAAATGGTTGGTGACCGCTTCTCCGGTCCTCTTCCCTTCTGTATGCCCACTCCCCCAGCCCTGGCGCGTGTGTAGATCCTAATTCCAGAAGGAAATGTGTTATTTCTGTTATACTTCCGGTGGGTCTGTTTTCCTGGTGGGACTCAGACGGACACCTCGAAAGAAGTGTCTGTGTTGCTTCCGTGCCTTCGTCAGGGAAAAGTGTGTAATCCATGCAGCCTCTGATCAAACATGTTGCACTTTATTGATGAATGCCAACTCCCCCTCTCGTCTGGCTGGTTCATTCCAGCGTTGCATTTAAAGCTCACCTCCTCCAAGAAGCCTTTCTTGATTACAAGAGCAGGTTAAGGGCACCTCCTCTGGGCTCCTCCTATTGGGGCACATGTCCTGGCGGGGTGTAAGCATCTGTGTATTTCCCCATCTGGTGCAGATGATGATGACTTCTTACCCCTAAGGATGAACCTTATAATGATGCCTGTTTCTCCACTTCTAGAGCGCCTGGCACAGAAGTTTATGGATGGACTTAGTCATTTATTTGCTCATCCATCACTGTTGGGTGTAAGAACAATATGCACAGTTGACTAGACCATTTCACACTCAATTTCTTTTTTAAAAATATATTTTATTGATTTTTTACAGAGAGAAAGAGAGAGGGATAGAGAGTTAGAAACATCAATAAGAGAGAGACATGGATCAGCCACTTCCTGCACGCCCCCTACTGGGGATGTGCCCGCAACCAAGGTATATGTCCTTGACCGGAATCAAATCTTGGAACCTTTCAGCCCGAAGGCTGACGCTCTATCCACTGAGCCAAACCGGTTTCGGCCACATTCCATTTCTTAATTGACCCGCACAACCAACCCACGGGCCAGGCAGACGATGGCCCATCTGAAAAGAAACGCTCAGGGCTGCAAGTGAGCAGTCGTTTCCTTGCTGATGGCACACTTCACAGTCCAAAGCCAGGCAGACTTTCGAACAGGCATCAGAAAAATCAAATGTGTTTGGAACTAACCAAGTGATAATCGGGCAAATTGAATATTAAATACGCAAATGGAATCCGCAACTTTGGAAAGCTAAAATTTAGCATTGAAATCGGTGCCTGAGATATTTGAAAATGGCAGATCATTTGGATCACGAGAGCTACCATTGATTTCATCAACCCTCTTTTCCTAAAATTAGCCAGAGATACCTGCGCTCCCTTTGTAACTGTGAGAAAGACACGCGTCACTTCGGCAGATACACTTTAAGGGACAGAGTCGTTCCCATAAGGCCAGCCTTGAAGTCGATTGCTCTAAAGTGAATTAGATTTTCCCATGGATTTACATGATTAGATTAAAGATGTGTTCTCAGGGGAAAAGTTGACCAATAAACGAAATTAATTTTTTTTTTTTAACTCAAGGAAGGGGTAGGGGAAGCAGTCCCAGGATCTCATGGGAAGTGGTCCGTTGCCAGCATCATGCTTGCAGGCGCCATTGTCCTCACCCTGCCGTTGGCTTCCTTTGTGTCTTCGTTCTTTATAGCACATAAGGCATTTCTTTACCACATTTTATGAATGGGAGTCAGCCAGAAAGGGCGGCCATTATAGTGTGAGTCCTTATTTTGGTTGGCTTACTAAATGAGGAACTTGTTAATTCTTAAAGCCACCTTCTGAAAGAGGTATGATTATTTTATTTTAAGGACAGGTTCAGAGATATGAAGCCCCTTGCCCAGGGTCCTAGAGCTGAGTCTGTCTGAACCCAAAGACCATGCTGTATGAGCTTCAGGGGCTGGGAAGCAAAGGTACAAATAATCCACCCGGCTGGCAGAGCTCAATGGTTGAGTGTCCACCTATGAGCCAGGAGGTCACGGATTGATTCCTGGTCAGGGCACAGGCCTGGGTTGTGGGCTCGATTCCCAGTGTGGGGCGTGTAGGAGGCAGCCGATCAATGATTCTCACTCATCATTGATGTTTCTATTTCTCTCTCCCTCTCCCTTCCTCTCTGAAATCAATAAAAAATATACTGAAGCCAAAATCGGTTTGGCTCAGTGGATAGAGCGTCAACCTGCGGACTGAAAGGTCCCAGGTTTGATTCTGGTCAAGGGCATGTATCTTGGTTGCGGCCACATCCCCAGTAGGAGATGTGCGGGAGGCGGCTAATCAATGTCTCTCTCTGATCGGTGTTTCTAACTCTCTATCCCTCTCCCTTCCTCTCTGTAAAAAATAAATAAAATATACTAAAAAAAAAAATATATATATATATATACTGAACATATAAAATTAAAATAATCCCAAACCGTAGATAAAGAAAAGATTGACTCTCGGTTTCTCTTTTGGATGGGATCATGTACCTATACTTAAAAACAGGAATATCAATTGCCTGAAACTTGTGTCAAAATAAAACAAATAAGCAGCTTTGTGGGTGCCCGGTCCCATAAGCATTGTGGCTGTCTGCTCAGAGCCGCCTGTTTCCGCCTCTACATTTTTGACAAGTGCTGTGGTCTTTCTGACCAACTTCTGGCAGTCCTCACATCTCCGGGGAGGTACATGCACCTTGCAGATGGGCACAGAGCGGGAGGCAGGAGTCCAGGGTTTTCATCCAGGCCCTGCCTCTCACCGGCTGGGTGGTCTTTGGTTAGCACCGTTCCTCTCTGGGCCTCCGTTTCCCATCCGTGAAATGAGGGGGCCGCGCTGGAGAGATTCTGGAAGGCTACCCCGCCCCAGATCAGTTCCTCTTTTATTTCTCTGATTTCTTTCCGACCGCTCTCGGCGTTTTCACACAACAGCAAGAATTGACTCATTCCATGCACGGGGAAAAAAAAAAATTGATTGGCCATTTTGTGTATTTAACGGCTGGCATTTAAACGGAAAGATATTTCAGGTTAAAGAATGCTGTTTGCAAACATAAAAAAACGCCATAAAAAAACAAATATATGCAGCCTGTACACAGAGCGGCACCAAATCAAGTACCCAAAGGGGAGGCGGCGGCATCAGTAGAGACTCCTGATTATGAACCAAGCTGCCGCAATTGCAAAGGCAATTTTCATATAAAAATTGATTCTCTTCGTGCTTTCCCCATGATTCAAATGGAGAGGATGATGGGCTGTGTGTGTATGTGTGTGTGTGTGTGTGGAAAGTTCTTTAGCAGCATGGGTTTTGATGTTTAAGCTCACATTGCGATTTCTGAACCTTACGCATCAATGGGAAATGTGAGTCGGTCTAGAAGGCCCCAGAGAAGGAGGCAGAGAGCCTTAAGCCTCCCATCGTAGAAAATTAGTTTATAAAATGCTTAAGTCTCACATTGTAGAAAATTAGTTTCTAACATGCTTTCACCACCTCCTGTGTCTCGATCAACGTATCGCAGGACCTATAATCCCATTCTACAGATGATTAAACGGAGGCTCCCAGAGGAGAAGGGACTTCTCCAAGATTACAGAGATAGAAACTGGCAAACCTGAGACTTGACGCAAAGGCCCCTGACTCCACCTTCAACTCATGGGGGCTCAATTGTATGGGAGGAGAGGGAGCATCTGGGGTGACTGCCAGCCGCTGGGGGTGTGAGGAGGCGCCATCAGTAGCACCTTTCCAGCTGCCTAAGTTTGGAACCCGTGGGGACATAAAGCAAGAGGAAAGCAGTAGAGAAACTAAACCAGCCTCCTTTGCTGTGAAAGCTGATGCTGAACAATGTGGCTGGCCTCTCGGGCCACATCTTCGTACGGCATCTTAGCATCGGGAAGCCCTCCCTGCCTGGAGAGAGGGAGGTTCCCGGGGGCAGCCTGCTTTCTATGAGGAAGAAGAGAGAACACCTTTTTGTGCCAAACCCAGGACGAGCGGGAGTTTGGAGAGGACTTGGGGTTTGAGGACCTTGTATGTCCCCCAATGAGAATGCCGGTGGGTGGCTGGATGTGTCAATTCCATTGCTCAAGAGAGATTGAGTAGATGCTGTGAATAGACCATAGTGGTGGGAGTCATGATATGAATGGGAGAGGTTAGGGCCTGGCCAGCGTGGCCTAGTGGTTGAAGGTTGTGCCCAGGTTGTGGGCTCCATCCCCAGTTTGGGGGGAGGACATGCAGGAGGCAGCTGATCAATGATTCTCTCTCATCATTGCTGTTCCCTCTCCTTTCTTCTATGAAATCAATAAACATATATTTTTTTTAAAAAAAAGGAGGTTTAAAAAACAATAACAACCAAGACTAATATTACAGGCATGAAGGCGGATGCATATACAAGGAAGTTATTAAGACTGCCTTGATTTTAATAAATTTACCACCAGGCAGCAATCTCTCAATGTCACCTCTTTTCAATTTGCACGTGTAACTGGCACCTTGTTAGAACATCATTAAGAAATTGTAGACCCAGAAGATGCAAACAGAGGCAGAGAAGGACGAGGGAGTCGGGGCTGGGGGCTGAGAGAAAGTCTGCAAGGAACAGAAGGGAAGGCCTAAAACAGAGCAAGAAAGTCAGCTTGGTTATCTTAACCCAACCTGCTGAACACGGGAAGGAAATCAGCGTTTACATACAGACTGCTTACACATGGGCGATTACAAGGCTCCTGTGAAAGCGTCATATTCCTGGGATGACTGGAAATCTCAGTAAAAGCTACTGTCATTTTTCCTCAGCTGGACCATCGTTTACTGGGGCAGGTGAGCTTTTTCTTCAAAGGATTCACACAAGAGGACAAGCCCCAAGTGACTGGGTTCTTGGATTCTGGTTCCCTTTCTGTAGCCAGATTAACATTTTACCATCTCCTCTCCTCTCCTCTCCTCTCCTCTCCTCTCCTCTCCTCTCCTCTCCTCTCCTCTCCTCTCCTCTACTTTCCTTCTTTCCTTTCCTTTCCTTTCCTTTCCTTTCCTTTCCTTTCCTTTCCTTTCCTTTCCTTTCCTTTCCTTTCCTTTTCTATTCTTTCCTTTCC
>PVJN01013512.1:0-48613 GCA_004026805.1 Lasiurus borealis
ATATAATAGAATCAGGAGCACAGAAAGGGAGTGGACTGTTAATTCTTAGGGGGAAAGGGGTGAAGGGTATACAGGGAGAGACTGGACAAAAATCATACACCTATGGATGAGATCAATGGGAGGGAGCTAAGGGCAGAGGGAGGGTGGGAGCTGGGTGGAGGGGTACTATGGAGGGGAAAAGAAGAGAAACAAATGTAATTATCTGAATAATAAAGATTTAATTAAAAAAAAATAAAAATGTATCTGCAGCTGAAAAAAAAAAAAAACAAATATATAGATTGATCTCACTGAAGGGGAAGAGGATGGGAAAGATGCTGACCTAACAAATATTGGAAATAAATGGGTGTATAAGAATATAGGTAGCCGAAACCAGTTTGGCTCAGTGGATTGAGCATCGGCCTATGGACTGAAAGGTCCCAGGTTCAATTTCAGTCAAGGGCATATATCTTGTTGCAGGCACAATCCCCAGTGGGGAGTGTGCAGGAGGCAGCTGATCGATGTTTCTCTCTCATCGATGTTTCTAACTCTCTATCCCTCTCCTTTCCTCTCTGTAAAAAAATCAATAAAATATATATATTAAAAAAAAAGTATATAGGCAAAGGGACTGCACTTAAGTACTGTGTTGTAGCAAATAAAAATATCTCCCAAACAAGTGTGAATTTAAAATTCTGATACTGCTATACATATATACTGGAGCTGAATAATTAAGTAAATGGAATTGGGTTTCTCAATCTTAGAGTGAAAATTTATAGACAAGCAACGGGAGAAGGCTAGAGTAATCCATGTGTTAATGGATTAGACTTGGAGACATCAGTATGAAATCAACGTACCCATTTTTAGTTTACCACAGTGCAGGTGATTATCTTATAAAAATTACAGAAACTTGTCTATGAAATAATTTAATAAGCCAGGACACGTGGAATGGGAAACTGAGACATATAACGAACTGGCAGAGCAATTTACAGCAGTTACAGAAAGTCATCTCCCTAGAAATAACATCTAGGCCTCAATTGTATTTCAGCTACAAACCCAGAAAAAATAGCAAAACTAGATGAGCAACACCAGGACTAGCTGCGATGACTAAGGACCCCTTGCCCTAACATTGACCAATTGGTGGAGATCAGGGCCCTGTAGAAGCACACTTAGAAAACTGATGACTAGTCTGCTGAAACCCTCCCTTGAGACGACCCCTAAGATTCCCACCTGCAAGAAAGAGATGCAAGCCTCAAGACAAAGGACTTAGCATTCACTCTTTTGGGGAAGCAGCCCACACCATTTCCTTTCCCCACAGGCATCTTCTAAACTCTAAGGGACTCTATAACACTTATAACCAAGAGAGCAATGGGCAGCAGCAGGCCTACCCTGAAGCTGTTCCCAAGGCCCCCTTTTCACAAAGAGTTAATGCAGTCCAGCCTTGACTCTCCTCTTGCTTCTTCTAGGCTAAGCCCTTTCTTGTTTTACTGTCCCCAGCTTTAATAAACATTCCCTCATAGTCACCTGGACTCATGAAATTTTTCCTGCATGAAGTCAAGAACCCACACACTACCAGCCAGCCCTAGGCAAACCCACCAAGGACTAGGTCCTCTTTCCGGCAACATCTATATACTTCTTAGTACACACTGTTCCTTGCTGTCTGTAAAAATGACAGCCTAGAGGCAACAAGTACACATAGCACCCAGATGTGGTTTCTAATACCATTCTCCAAATAAAGAAACCATGGCTCTTTGGTGAAATGGCTGATTCTAGTACTGGGGAAAGAAATATACAAGATGAGCCAGGAGCACCTTTTAGTGCCATACTGACCCTTCAAACTCCCCCATTTGGATTTTAAGTACTTGATTTAAATGCTTCTTATGAGGTAACTGTCTTCTTAACTCTACCTCAAATTAAAAGTGATAGCATGCACACTTGATATTCTGATTAATATATCTTACATATGTCCTACGTTTAAATAATTTAAATAAACTCACATTTCTTTTGTGCTTTACTTATAAACACCACATTTATGGAGAATTGCAGTGCATGTTTTTCTCACCTAAACACAAAATACAATTATTTAAGAGGTACTAGGATTCTTCATTATCAATAACTGTTAAATCTTCAAAATCATTCTAAAAATTGGACCCAGTTAATATATAACAGAGCAGAAAGTGAAAATCCCATTGTATTCCAAAAAATTTTCGCAAACTGAGTACTTTGGTAAAGAGCTCTGGTCAAGCTCCCTTTCAAACCAAAAAAAGTTTAAGATCAATCAAGGTTTTAATCCCTTAAGAGCCACTTGCACACACTAAGAGTTTTAATATGATGATACAGGATACCAAGAAGACACCATGTGGTAAAAAAAAAAAACGCCTCAAAATCAGTAAAAAAAGGTCTTCACAATAACCTTTAAAACCAACTTTTTATGATGATCATTCTGCTTCTACACTTTTTTTTAGTTTTCTCTTTACTTCCTTCTAAATGCACTCCAATCAATGGATTTTTCCTTCCAAGTCCTCAACACCTAAGTCCCATATTTCAATTTTTTAATAAAAACTTTGTAAAAATAATCAGTTTTAAAAGAAAAAAGAAATTAACTTTTTTACAGTTCATATAATTTTTTCCCTGCATCTCACTCACCCTCACCCTTTGTGGTAACAACACATTGCTGGTGGGAATATAAAACAGTACAGCCACTTGGAAATCAGCATGGAATTTTTTTCAAGACATTAGAAATAAAATTACCATATGATACAGCAATTCTACTACTGGATATACATCCAAAAGAGTTGAAAGTAGGGACTTGAACAGATATATGAACACTCATGTTCATAGCAATATTATTCACAATAATCAAAAAGGTGGAAGCAAATCTGCTGTCCATAGTTGGATGGATAGCTTAAAAATAAGTGGTATATACAACAATGAAATATTACAGGCATATATTATCACAATAAAGTTTCACTGGAAATACCATTTAAATCACCTTATTCTTGTCTACCTATAACCCACAAGTCACTAAAATCCTAACAAAGCTTTTACAGATCTCAATGTCAATACAGGGTGAAGTAAAAGTGGGTTTACAGTTGTGAGAACACAAAACACAGTTTATTCTTGTATTATTATTTTATTATTGTTACTTCCCATATGAACAACTGTATTAAAAGCAAATAAACATTCAAACTTTTGGAAAACTGTAAAGCAGCATGTATGTAGCAAACAAATAATGAACTATAGTACCAATCCCTCCAAGCTTTCTGTCCTCTACTAGAATAAAAGAAACACTTGCTCGGTTGACTTGACTCAGTGGTTGAGCATTGACCTATGAATCAGAAGGCCACAGTTCAATTCCCAGTCATGGCACATGCCAGAGTTGCAGGCTCGATCCTGCCAGAGGGTACAGGAGGCAGCTAATCAATGTGCAGAAGGGTATGGGAGGCAGCCAATCAATGATTCCCTCCCATCATTGTTTCTCTCTCTCTCCTTCTCCCTCTTGCCCTTCCTCTCTGAAATCAATAAAAATATATTTTAAAAAAGAAAAACACTCCATGATTCTTAATTTTTATTCAAGTTTAAATTATTTTATAAAACAGCTTGCGGAAGCGAGACCACAATGGCAGATGAGATAGCCAAGGCTCAGGCTGCTTGGCCTGGTGGCCACACGATCTTCGGGAAAGTCATTCGCAAGAGAATCCCAGCCAAAATCATTTTTGAGGACAACCAATGTCTTGCTTTCCATGACATTTCCCCTCAAGCACCAACACATTTTCTGGTGATACCTAAGAAGCATATATCCCAGATTTCTGTAGCAGAAGATGATGAAAATCTTCTTGGATATTTAATGATTGTTGGCAAGAAATGTGCTGCTGATCTGTGCCTAAAGAAGGGTTATCGCATGGTAGTGAATGAAGGCACAGATGGGGGACAGTATGTCTATCATGTTTATCTTCATATCTTGGAGGTCGGCAGATGAACTGGCCTCCTGGATAAACATGTTTTAGGGATAATTTTCTCTGCTGTAGGCAATGATCAGTTTTGTAAACTCTAATACGCTTAACACTACATTTTACTACATTTAATAGAGTGATTAAGAAAATAATTTCTAAAACCCATACATAATAAAAGACATGTTTAATGTTCTGAATTCTGTTTTTGATTTATTACTTTAAAATACATATATGCTGGGATGTATGAAGGGGGTGATCATAATTTGGTAGGGTTTGTTTTTTTTCTCCCCAAGAAGGATCCATATATGTACATTGTTATAGTGGTGTGACTGCTCTTTGAAGAGAAATTAAAAAACTATAAATTTAGCTTTAGCTTTGAAATAAACTTTTAATCCAGGAGAAAATTTACTAATCTAGTTCTCTTATAATCTAACAATAAAGGAATATGTGATATGATTGACCCAGAAAGTGACAGTTTTGGGTTTAGAAACAATGTTTATTGACTAGGCCTTGTTTCCCCTGGATTGTTGGGATAATTTGGAAAGGATGAAAATAGATTTGTCACAGAATTCTGATGACCTTGTGAAACCAAACATTGGTATTTCCTTATCTAAATTCTGGCTGGATATTTATTATAAAGACTTGAAAACCTATTGGAATTGACATCAAATTGAAAATTTATAGTTTCGAATGTGTATGTGCATGAATCTGGCTAGGTGGAATAAAAGAGGGAATCTCAGACTCTGAGTTCTCCTTATGTAGATAGACTGACAACCAAACAAATATTTTTTAAATCCTCATCATAAGACATTTTTTCCACTGATTTTTTTTAAATTAAGGAGGGAGGCATATATACATATATATATACATATATATATATATATATATATAGAGAGAGAGAGAGAGAGAGAGAGAGAGAGAGAGAGAGAGAGAGAGAGAGATTGACTGACTGGTTGCCTCCCAGTGGGGCTAGGGATCAAACTTGCAAACCTTTGCTCTATAGACCAACACTCTAACCACTGAGTAAAATGTCAGGGCCAACTTTTGTTTTTAGTCTTGCCATGCACCTACCCTTTCTAAAGACCACTTTAGTAGGGCTTGACACATTTAGTTGAAAATTGTTGCCGAAACCAGTTTGGCTCAGTGGATAGAGCATTGGCCTCGATTCCGGTGAAGGGCATGAACCTTGGTTGCAGGCACGTCCCCAGTGGAGGGCGTACAGGAGGCAGCTATTGATATGTCTCTCTCATCGATGTTCCTGGCTCTCTATCCCTCTCCCTTCCTCTCTGTAAAAAATCAATAAAATATATTTTTTTAAAAAAGAAAATTGTTTTTCTTCTTAATTTTTAAATTTGTTGATTTTAGAATCATTCTGGGGGGGGGGGGCGGTAATTAGGAAAATCGGTCATTTGTTGTCTGGAAAATAATTTTTTCCCGACTGTTGTTTTTTACTTTGCTCACGGTGTTTAAAATATTTGTACAGGTAATGTATGGATTTTTATTTCATATTTTAAAAAGACCCATCACAGAATTTTAAAAAAAAATTTTCTTTAAAGGTTATTTTTCTCCCTAATACTTTTATGGCCTTATGTACTTTTACAACTTAAGTCAGGGAAGGTCTGAGGAATTTTTAGAGGGTTTGTGCCACTGTTTGTGTGTAACAGGCTTCGGTCAGCTTCCTTTAAGTATATTTCCCACTGACTTAATCAAACCAGTGCTAATAAATCAGATAGACAACTGCTAAAAAAAATTATTTTATAAAACATTAAAAACCCAATAATGCAAATTAAAACCAAAATAAGATATAACTACAAACCAACTACAATATATAAAGTTATTTCTAAAAATGAACAATATAGCCGAAACCGGTTTGGCTCAGTGGATAGAGCATCGGGCCTGTGGACTGAAAGGTCCCAGGTTCGATTTCAGTCAAGGGCATGTATCTTGTTGCAGGCACAATCCCCAGTGGGGAGTGTGCAGGAGGCAGCTGATCGATGTTTCCCTCTCATCGATGTTTCTAACTATCCCTCTCCCTTCCCCTCTATAAAAAAAAAAAAAAAAAAAAAAAATCAGTAAAAAGTATATTTAAAAAAATAAAAGAAGAAGAAAGAAAGACAATACAGCTTGGTCAACCTGTGCCCCAAGGATTGCGGCTCGATTCCCAGTAGGGGCCCATGCCTAGGTTGCAGCTTTCCCCAGTGTGGGTGTGCAGGAGGCAGCCGATCTGTGCTGTTAAGAATACCAACTGGAATACTCAAACAGTGCTAATGGGTATGCTATAAATGGTACAGCCATTTCTAATAAACATATAATTTCCTTATACTATATTCTGGGCCATAAAACAAATTTCAATAAATTTAAAAGAACTGAAATCATACCAAGTGTCTTCTCTGACAATTAAATTATAGGTTAATAAAAAGATATCTTAAAACCCCCAAACTTGTTGTTAAAATCTAAACAACACTTCCTGAGTAACTCAGTGGTCAAAGTAGAAATCAAACAGGAAAGTTGAACTGAATGAAAATGAAACATGACATTTCAAAATTTGTGGGATGCTGCTAAAGTAGTACTTAGAACATCTTACAGCATTAAATGCCCATATTAGAAAAGAAGAAAGATCTCAAATCAATGACAGAAGCTTCTACTCTAAGAAACTAAATAAAGAAGAGCAAAATAAACCCAAAGTAAACAGAAGGGACATATTAACCATCAGAGTAGAAATTATTAAAAAAAACAGTAAAATGTTAGAGAAAATCAATGAAACCAGAAACTGGGTCTTTGGGAACATCAGTAATACTGACAATCCTCTGGCCAAATTGATCAAGAACAAATGAGGAGCCGAGACTGGTTTGGCTCAGTGGATAGAGCATCGGCCTGCGGACTGAAAGGTCTCAGGTTCGATTCCGGTCGGGGGCATGTACCTTGCTTGCGGGCACATCTCCAGTGTGGGGCGTGCAGGAGGCGGCAGATCAATGTCTCTCTCTCATCTATGTTTCTGACTTTCTATCCCTCTCCCTTCTTCTCTGTAAAAAATCAATAAAATATATATAAAAAAAAAAAGAACAAATGAGGAAAACACAAATTGCCAATATCGGGAATAAGACAAGAGACATACCAAAGGTCCTAAAGACATCAAAAGAAAGATAAGATTATGAACTTATACCAATAAATTCAATAACTTAGATAAACTGGATAAATTTCTTGAAAGACAAATTACCAAAGTTTGCTTAAGAAGAAAGAGATAATCAAAAGAGCCCTGTATCTATTAAAAATATTGACAGTCTTGCCCTAGACAGTTAGGCCAAGTGCATACATAGCACGAGGACTGAAGAATCTCAAATTCAATTCCCACACCTCAGTTGCAGGCTCAATCCCCAGTCCTGGCCTGCAAGTGCGGGAGGCAACTAATCAATGTGTCTCTCTCACATTGATGTTTCTATTTCTGTCTCCCCTTGTTCCTTCCAATCTCTCTATGGAAAAATATCCTTGGATGAGAATTAACCAACGAAAATAAATATAGAATGTCTTTTTTTTAAATATATTTTATTGATTCTTTACAGAGAGGAAGGAAGAGGGACAGAGCGCCAGAAAAATCAATGAGAGAGAAATATCAATCAGCTGCCTCCTGCACATCCACCACTGGGGATGTGCCCGCAACCAAGGCATAGGTCCTTGACCAGAATTGAACCTGGGACCTTTCAGACCGTAGGCCGACACTTTATCCACTGAGCCAAACCGGTTTCAGCTTTTTTTTAAGTTTTTAATGAAAGTTGAATATAGGATTACTTTATTCTTGCATCTTCTCAATTGTGTCTTCCTTGTATTTGCCCTTTTCCTTTCCTACTTTGTGAAATTTGGCTTTCCATCCAAGAGTCTTTGCAAAGTCTTTGTCTAGTTTTAGTCTAGTGATAACCACCTTGCTAGGGTAAATGCCCACATGAACAGTTGTACCATTAGCTTTCTCCTGCTGCACTCATTTAATGTAGATGACATATTCTGTTCTCTAGACCTGGACTTTGTTGCTGCCCTTTGTAATGTCCTTGAACAACCTGAACTTTATCATCCTTTCTGGTGGGCATGGATTGAACACTGTAGTACTTCTCTCTCAGTTCTTAGGAAAGAGAAGACATAATCTTCCTGCAAATGTGGGAAGGCGCACTGAAATGACTTACAGTTCTTGATCCAGTCAAAAGTCACAAAGAGACTGAACTTTATTTTGACCATTGGTGGTTCTATGTTGGCTGCAAAAGCCTTGAATGTGTCTTTTAAAATCTTCCCACAAAGAAAACTCCTAGCCCAGATGTATTCACTAGTTATTTTACCAAAAATATAAGGAAGATAATATAAACTCTATACAAGCCTCTCAAAGAAAACTGAAAGAAAGCACACCAACTCATTCTATGAGATGAGCATTACCATTATGTCAAAACCAAAGATCCTATAAGAAAGAAAAACTATCCCTCATGAACATATATCTCCAACAAACAACTCATATCTAGAATATATAAACAATTGTACAAAATCAATAATACAAATGACCCAACAAAAATGGCAAAAAATATAAACAGACACTTACCCAAAGAAGATAGATGGTAAATAAGCCCATAAAAGGGTGCCCAAAATCTTTAGTCATTAGAAAAATGCAATCAAAACCACAAAGAATACATACTATTAGAATGACCAAAATTTAAAAAACTGATACCAGTGTTTTGAGAATGTGGAGCGACTAGAACTTATCCACTGCTGGTAGAGATGTAAAATAGTAAAAGCACTTTAGAAAATTTTTTAACATATATCTATTATATGATCCAGGGATTTTACTTCTAGTTATTTACCCAAAAGAAAGGAAAGCACATGACAAAACAAAGATCTGTATGTGAATGTTCACAACAGTTTTATTTGTTATCACCCCAAATTGGGAACAACCCAAATGTCCATCAACAGGTAGGTGGACAAACTAATTGCAGTATATCCACACATGGGTCTATCAGAATAAAAAGGAATGAACTACTGATGCACACACACAAAAAAAAATTAGATGAATCTCAAAACAATTTTGCTGAATGAAAAAAATCCAAACAACAGTGCATACTTTCAAGATCCTATTTGTATAAAATTCTAGAAAATACAAACTAATCTATAGTGACAGAAAGCAGATAAAATATCACTAGAGAACAAGGGCAACAAATTACAAAGAAGCTCAAGAAAAATTTTTTGTGTGAGAGGTGATAATTACGTTCATTGTCTTAATAGTGGTGATAATGGTATAGAGCTCACAGGTATATATATATACATAAAAACTCATCAAATTAGATACTTAAATATGCAGAGTTAATTATATAGAAATTATACCTCAATAAAGTTGTGAAACAAAACACTAATAATGGAAATGAAAATTTCCAGATTATCACTACCTGTCCACTAGAATGGAGTTAGGTCTGATTGGGTAATAATAACAGTATCTTATCTAATAAAAGAGTAATATGCAAATCGACTGTACCTCTGCTACACCCACAAGCATGCCCACCACTCACGCCTACCAACCAATCAGAGAAAGTATGCAAATTAACCCAACCAAGATGGCTACAACTACAGAGAGAGCAGGAGAAAGGCTTGGATTGCCCCTGGCAATGAAGGAAAACAAGCTTTGCGCAAACCCTGGCCAGCCCAGGCCTCAGGTTAAGGCAACAAAGTTTCAATGGCTGTGCCAGCAGAAGGCTTGGCTCTGCTCCAGACTACAAAGTTTCAATTGTAGAAGATAAATAAATCCCAGATACCAGAGCCTCTGCTTGGGTCACCAGGAGGCATAGCCTGCCTGCAAACCATCACAGGCTGCTCACCCACGGAGCCCCACACTCTAAAGGAACACCCACTCTGATCCAGGACACCCTTCAGGGCAAACCAGCTGGCCCCCACCCATGCACCAGACTTCCATCCTATCTAATCAGAGTAATATGCAGATTGACCCTCACTCCCACACACAAGATGACTGCCCCCATGTGGTCAAAAGATCCTGCCCTCATGTGGACACAAGATGGCCACCACAAGATGGTCAGCAGAGGAAGGCAGTTGGCAGGGACCAGGCCTGCAAGAGAGGGCAGTTGGGAATGATCAAGCCTGCAGAGGAGGGCAATTAGGGGTGACCAGGCCCACAGGGGAGGGCAGTTAGGGGCAAACAGGCTGGCAGGGGAGCAATTAGGCATCAATCAGGCTGGCAGGGGAGTGGTTAGGGGTGATCAGGCTGGAAGACAGAAGTGGTTAGGGGCAATCAGGAAGGCAGGCAGGTGAGCAGTTGGGAGCCAGCAGTCTTGGATTGTGAGAGAGATGTCTGACTGCCCGTTTAGGCCCAAACCAGGTAGAAAGGAACAGGCTGAGCTGAAGGACACCCTCTCATCCCTTCCCCCCCTGCACAAGTTTCATGCACGGGGCCTCTCGTTTTTGTAATAAGAGCTAAACCTTACAAAGTAAAACGTATGTGCCAAGCATTATGCCATTTACTTTACACATACCTACTCTAGTTCTCCCAGTATGTGTACTGTCCTATTAATAAGCTCCTTTTTATAAATGAAAAAAAAAAAAGAAACTGATGCTGAGAGAGGTTCAGTGACTCAGGTCACATATCTAGCAATGTAGGTCATATTAGTGATCTAGATCTCTGCTCCTCAAAATTTTAGTGAACAATCAAATCTCCTGGAGAGCTGCTTAAAAAACAAACAACAAAAAACTTTTATTTTTGATAAGTTTCAAATTTACAGAAATATGTCGAGACCAGTTTGGCTCAGTGGATGGAGCGTCAGCCTACGGACTGAAAGGTCCCAGGTTCGATTCCGGTCGGGGGCATGTACCTTGGTTGCGGGCACATCTCCAGTGTGGGGTGTGCAGGAGGTGGCTGATCGATGTCTCTCTCTCATCGATGTTTCTAACTCTCTATCTCTCTCCCTTCCTCTCTGAAAAATCAATAAAATATATTTTTTTAAAAATTTACAGAAATATTGCAAAGAGTTCCCATATACCCTGTCCACAATTTCCCCTACTATCTTATGTTGGTATGTTGTATTTGTCATATTCAATGATTATTGATAATAATGTTGATACTTTATTCAGATTTCCTTAGTTCTTCCCTATTAAACGGTTTTCTGTTGTAGGATCCCATTCGGAATACCACACATACATTGTGTAGCATATCCTGTAGCTTTCAAACACAAGTTACTGAAACTCAGATATTCTAAAGAGAGGAGGTATAAGGTAGGGACCAAAATTTACATTTCTAACAAATTCCCAAAGATTGCTCATAGGCAAAAAAAAAAAAAAAGACACACTTAAAATAGCATTGATCTAGATTCTACAGCAAGCAGCCATTAGCCATTAGCCAAATGTCATTATTGAGCATTTGATGTGTGACCAATCCAAACTTGATGTGCTGTCAACAACACATGAGATTTCGAAGACTTAGTTCAAAAAAAAAAAAAAAAGAATGTATAAAAAAAATCATTAATAAGTTCATATTGATTACATGATAAAAATGATAAATTTATTTCATTTGGGGTTTTTTTCCCCACTCTAATTTTATCATGTAGCTCCTTAAATCTTCAAACTTACACAGGTGACTGGCATTTATTTCTATTGGATAGCAGTGATCTGTGTTCTGGGCAAAAGGGCAGCATGAATTATCACTTGGAGGCTTGTTAGATTTCAGACAAGTCCCATACACATTCAAGTCTAAGAAGCATTTAGAGATTTAGAGATGTCAGCATTTGACAGTTTTGTACCAAGAAAAAGCTTTATCAATAGCAAAATGAACTGCAGGATATTTACTAAGTCAATAAAGTCAATAAAAGTAATAGTAATAGGAAAATAGCCACATCACTGCAAAGCCATCCATAAATGAGGAGGTGGCACAATTAGACCACTTAACAATTGAAGAAAACAAAATCCACAAAGATTATAGCATGATTTAAAAAGCAGGATTTGAAGTATAATGATGCCATGTAGTACCATCTTTTCACATCTGATTCATTCCACAAAATGGTGCACATTTGCAATTTTTGCAACATATAACTAAAACTGTTATAAAAGTTTAAATCCACTTTCCTCTCCCATTATTTATTATAAAATTATAATTCCTGTTTTAGGGAGATTCGCCTTAAGCTTTTCCTAGTACAAGTTTTCTCAGATAAGCAAAATATTAGTACTACCATTTAATAATTTTACACATCACTATATTCATTGTTTTGGCCAACTTAAAATTTTTATTAGCTTTTTGTTCTTGGAAATGTCAACTACAGAACTTAAAGTACTTAAATTTTTTAAGCCTACTTTCTATTCACCTTTTACAAAAAGCACTCAACAATACTTTCTAATTAATGGAAGAAAAGCCAAGTGATTAATTACAAATATGTTATTTTTCTACAGCATTTACTATGATCACTTGAACCTTACACAACTGGTGTAGTAAGTAAAAAAAAAAAAAAAAAAAAGTTAAAGTTACATGCCCTAGCGCATTTGTCTGGGTAGATAGAGCATCTTGAAGGATCCGGGTTCCATTCCGGTCAAGGGCAGGTAGTAACTGGACCCCCAGCCCCATCTCTGGTAGGAAGGCAACCAATGGATGTGTCTCTCCCACTTGGATGCCTCTTTGTCTCTACCCACTCCCTTCTACTCTCTCTAAAAAATAAAATAAAATTTAAAAAAAAAATCAATGGAAAATTGTTCTCAGGTGAGCATTAACCAAACAAGTGTGTGTGTGTGTGTGTGTTACCTAATAATAGACAAATATGTAAACTGACTGTACCTCTGATACACCCACAGCCAATCAGGAGTGGGTATGCAAAGTAACCAGACAGATATGACCAGTTAATTTGCATATGTAGGCACAGAGGGCTGGGAGAGGTGGGACACCTGCTATTGCAGGGGGAGGGAAAGGGGTGGAGGGAGCAAGCTACAGGAGTGGTGCTCCGCTGGGAGTGAGGACTTGCAGGCTCCCAGATTGCTGGGAGCAAAGCCAGGGAAAGGAAGGCCTTTTCTTGCACAAATATCATGCAACAGGACTCTAGTATATATATTAAGTTACATAAAATATTGACTCTACATGAACAACTACTAATGACATTAAGAGTGAGTTAGTAATCTTCTCCAACTACTATGATTAATATAGTATAAACAAGTCTATCAACAAAAACTGGGACATATACATACGTACAAACACACACATACACAATCTGTTACATTATTTTTTTCCACAGAAAAACACCTCCAGAGCAGTGAAGCTACATGCAACCATGGGTCACACATATGTGCTCAACCTCTCTGGCTCTTGAGGCTTCATGATTTAGAGTCAAGTCTTTACAGCCTTCTCTTAGGCACTGCTTTGGGCTCCCTAATTCATGCTCTGAAATGTTTCCAGGAGCATTTTTAAAGCAAAGAGAAAGAAAAATACTGACAACAGCCAGACCATAAAAGATACAGTAAGATGACCCATTCTTTAATATACCCTCTTTACAGATCAAGTAAAGACCACTGAACGTGGACAAACAAGTACATCTTCAGGCCACCATTTCCCAACCTTAAGTATGAAAGAGACATTACAGGGGACTAGATACTTCTGAGAACCTTTAACTGTAACATTCAGTCTTCCAAGCTCACACCTTTAGAAATGAGTGGGAGAATCTTCAGATCCTAAGTGACTCTTCATTCAATTCTCCTTTCTCTACTATAACCTCCCCTTAGCAATATGTGCATGAATGGTCAATAAAATTACTTCCATAGGTCATGTTTACCCATAAAGCAATACCAGTGTTAACAGCCTTTACCCACACCAAACACTTCACTTGGAATGACATTAGAGCTTCCATAAAGGTATGTTTTTTAAATTTTGCTTTTTTAGCCTTTACAACTGTATTTAAAACTGCTGCTGCAGCCAGAAGGAAAATATCACACATCTCTAAAACTGAAGGCCCTGCCAATTTCCCTGGATGTGGACATTTTTTCTCAGAGGCTCTACAATAACTTAAGATACAACACATACAGGTCAATTGATTGTCTTGGAAAGCAATCAAGGACCCCGAGATGGGAGGAGGTCAGCAAGATTGTGAAAAGGATGTTTTAAATTCAAGGACTCTAAGAAGATCAGTCCCAGAGGAGTTGGAAAGTAGCAAATACCCATTCAGCAGGGGCGGGGCACCTCTAAAGACTACAAAGATGCAAGTGCCCAGTGTAAGATCAACAGTCCCCAGGTGGGCTCCAAGGGTGGGCGGAGGTTACACCCTACAACAGACAGCAGTTACCGCAGGCAGCGAGAAAGGAGGTTGGCACCAACCACTCTTTCACACACACACACACACACACACACACACACGCACACGCACACGCACGCACGCGCATCAGAAGCACACACCCCGACACCCTCCTTCCTGGAGGTGGGGCGGGAGCTGCCCTCACACAGGAAGCCAGGAAACCCGGGGGTCAAGAGCCACGATTTCGAGCAATTTAAACCCTCTCGCCCACGTCAGCTCCGGGGCTGGCAACAGCCTCTCTACCCTCGCGTCCTGACCCCTCAAGGCGGCGCTCCCGACCTCACATCGCGTGCACCTCGGCACCTACACGCCTCCCGCATACGCAGTGCCCCCCAATTCCACAGCCCTCGGCGGGCGCAACGGCGACCCCGGAGCGTCTTTGTGCAGCGGCCCACCAACCTGCCCTCCGTCCGCGGGATCTTCGCCCACCATCTTACCGAAGACCCAGCGGCCTCGCGGAAGCAATGCCCTCTTCACCCAGCTCCGAGGCTGCAGGAGGCCGAAGCCAGCCTGAAGGGCTCTCACACAGCACCGGCGGGGTCCACAGACTAGTCTCCGCGGGAGGGTAAGTTCCAGTGCACGTCAGAGCGCGCCGGCGCGGGGGCGGGGCGGGTGGCTCACGTGACGGCGGGGCGGGGTCAAATCACGTGATGGCCGGGGCAGTGCGAGGTGAATAGGCCTCTGCTGAGAGAGGAGGGGGAGGGGCAGCCCAGGGAGGTGGAGAGACAGAGAAGGGAGGAGCCCTCTACGAGGAAGTAAGCACTTGATAAACGGAGTGGGAAACGCTGAGAAACAGTCGTTGGGAAAACGAGGGAAGGACGAACGGGAAACTAACTGCCTTGCGCGCTAGGGTGGCAGGCAGGAATGAAGCCTCGGAAAGACAGTGGGGCGGTCGGCCTTGCCTGCTGGGAGCTGCTGCTGAGCTAAGCCAATTGTTCAGGGGCCTCAAAATCCTCGGAGGACTCGGGAAAAGTGTCACATGCTACCTCAGGGGGACGAAGTGGACCTCTGTAGACACTGAGTCCATTACCCGGCCCCTGCGGACCTGCCCTTGGCCTGAGCCCCGGAACAGAGCGCTGGCCAGCTGTTCACACTCACGGCTCAGGAGGCCCCTGAAGATCAGGAACCGTGCTCCAAGGTCGGGTGGCTGCAGAGCAGCATGACCACTCACTCGTTCATCATTCAGCCATTCACGGAGCCTGCTGTCTCCATGCCCCACGGGGGCTGCAATGTCAGTGTCATTGCCCAAAAGTCATTCCAGTTTACACTGTGGCAACCCAGAATCCAGAAATCAGGCGTTAAAGGTTTTTCATGGTGATCCTGTGTAGAGTTTTGCTGGATTGGAAATATAGGAAGAGACCTGGCTTCTGCCCTTGTCACTTCACCCTTTTCCACCTCAGCTATCAAATGAGCTTGTTGACTGAACTCAAGGGCTCCTTCTTCTAGTTATAACATTAAATAATTGAAGAACAGCTGATAAGTATTAGGACTTCAGAAACAATTCATTCAATAATCAGCTGTTAATTGTGGCTATTATGGTGCCAGGATAAGATTTTAAATTTTAATAATGGGGGTTAGGGAACAGCCAAGATATGATTCAAGAGCCGTTCCCTGGAATTAGCTCTTCTGTTCTTCACCTCATACTTGAAGATGCTATTGTGTCTGGCTTTCTTATCACAAGCTGAACTCCCAATTGTTCTTTAAAGGCTGCAAAGAACTATTTATTGGCAAGACTTTAAGAGCTGTACTTTACCACCTTCTTACAAAATTAAATGTAATGGAGAGCTAAAGTTTTAGGATATTCTCCTGTCAGAAAGGAAAAATACTTAAAATAAGCCTGAGACCATATATATATAAAAGCACTTGCTACCAACTTTTCCTTGTCATCAATAGTCTTTTCTTTCTCTCTGTTTCCAATCTGTTGCCCTTTCTATTGCCTTGGTCATATACTGAGTATTGCTGCTGTTTGCTTCTGAAACTATTTTTTATAGAATCCCTTGTGATCTCTTTCTAGAACCAAAACAAAGGCAGACTATAAAAAGGAAACTGCCCTGATGGGAGGGAATGTGCTGGTAACCTTATCTTCCCCACTCTCCAAACCTGAATCAGACACCCTTGGTTTCAGCAACAGTTTGTATATACTTGTTGATCTTCCTGTAACCCCTACTTCCTATTTTATAACCTAATCTCAGATGATACCACAATGCCCACAGTATGCTGGTCACTGTCAACAGCAAATGAGAGTCAAGTAAAAAGAGCTCTCACCCAAGTGCTTTGTTTTAAAAGGACCTGATGAGGACCTGTACAATTATATGCAACATTGCCTCTAGTTAGTTTTTAAATAACAGTGGTAGCATATGACTGGCCCCTGTGCTCAGGATCTCAACAGTTCAACTTCAGGATAATGACATTCAACTAGCTTCTTACAAAGTATCAAAATGTACAATTCAAATGTAAGCTTCAAAAAAGCAGATATTTTACTTTGATTTGTATGTGTGAGAGAGGTTATAATTTCTCAAGTGCCTAAAAGCACCTGGCATGCAGTAGGTACACAATAAATTTCTGTTGAGTCTATTTTTAGTGAACATGTAGTCTGTAAATTGCTGAATAAGCTTATCCTACTTTCTTCCTCATTCTTTAATAGGTAGCCCATTTTTCTTGGTGCATTTCTAAATGAAAAAGCATAAAATTATATCTGCCATCACTGTTTTGACAAAACTATAAGAAACAGGAATTTGTCAGTATCTATCAAAATTTCAAATGCATATGTACTCTGAACTTGATTAGAATATTAGTAAAAGGTTAGCCAGTACATATATCAGAGAAAGTTTTTTTAAAATTCAATTATTTTTATCGAGTTCAAATTGAACAATATCTATTCCTTACTGTACTAATTTAAATTTGAGTGTAAAATTTTTACAGGTACTACACGTAAAAATACACTCAACAGGTACTACATGTAAATTTTCAAAAGTGCTTTATTTTTCTCGAAGTAGAATCTTACTTGAATGAGTTTTAACAACTTAGATCCTCTGTTTTAAATAAGATCAGAATTCCAGTGACCATTTATTCGTTTCCTATAAGATCAAGAAAACATATTGTGGGAGGGCGAAGGACACTGAAGGCATGTATTTCTGTGTACCTGTTCACCTGCCTACTTTGTAATGTCAACTGCCTTCGTTTCCATGGGTTACACAGATGCTCCAGAAATGACTTTGCCTAATATGTTTCGGAATTTGATTATATTTATTAGTGAACTTAATTTATAAAAATCTCAAAGGGAATTATAGACAATGGTCACATTCAAATTTACATGACACCGTCTCTTTAAGGATATTTGTGTTTTTTTAAATATACTTTATTGATTTTTTACAGAGAGGAAGGGAGAGGGATTGAGAGTTAGAAACATCAACGAGAGAAAAACATCAATCAACTGCCTCCTGCATACCTCATACTAAGGATGTGTCCACAACCAAGGTACATGCCCTTGACCAGAATCAAACCTGGGACCTTTTAGTCCACAGGCCAACATACTATCCACTGAGCCAAATCAGTTAGGACTCTTTAAAGATTTTTAAAAGATTTATTGATTTATTTATTTAATCAATCCCCACCAGAGAATATTTTTTCCAATGATTTTCAGAGAGTGGAAAGGAGGGCAGATGGGGAAAGAGAGAGAGAGAAGAGGAGAGAGAGAAACATCTATTTGAGAGAGAGACATTGATTAGTTGCCTCCCACACAGCCCTGATCTGCAAACTAGGTATGGGCCCTTCACTGGAATTAAATCCTGAAGAAGTAACCAAGATGGCAACATAGGTAAATACCTACACTGCTGCCTCGCACAACAATTTCAAAATTACAACTAAAAGAACAGACATCATCCAGAACTACAGGAAAGCTGGCTGAGTGGAAATTCTACAACTAGGAGGAAAGAGAGTGGCTCACAGAGACCCAAAGGAGCTGCAAAAAGCTGAAATACGGAGACATGCGTGTGGAGAGAGTGGGTGCCAGAGAACTTGGCTGGCTTTCTCTGGCTGAAGGGAGACAGAGACTCCCAACAGCATTTAACCCCTTATTCTATGACCCTAAACCCCAGGTCCAACCGAAACTCATATGGTGGAAGTTTGGATTGTGAAAAGGGAGAAGTGCACAGAAATTTGGGCGGCACACACAGCACTGCGTGCAGAGGACCGACTGTTGATTGTGCCACTGGCGTTCACAAGAGGGCGGGAGACAAAGCATCCCAACTGCATCACTTCTAACTCCACTAAACCCCAGATTCGGGTAAAACCCTGGGGATGCAGATTCATATGGTCCCAGAGCGCAGGGGAGCTGGATGGGCAGCAGTCTAGAGGCACTGAGAGAGAGCATGCACACACACAGGGACCACTCCAGTGATTACCTAGTCACATGAGACTCTGGGGCCATGGAGGGCGGGGCCAAGTGGAAGGCAAGGCAGTCCATTAAGCCCTGAGACTCCGCCCATCCCAAGCTCAACAGATAGGCTTTTGCAGTTTTGCAAGTCTGGTATCATAAGGCTGAATCCAACACAGAAGTTCTCCCAACATAGTGAAAATGCTGAGACAAGGGAAGGGATCACAAACAAAAGAAAGGGGGACAACAAAAGACTGGATATAGAGTTCAAAACCACGCTTATAAGGTTTTTCAAGAATATCCGAAAAAAGTTGGATAAAGTTAGCGAGACCCAAGAGGAGATGAAAAAGAACCAACTGGAGATGAAAAAGAACCAACTAGAGATGGAATAGGACTAACAAGAAATTAAACATACACTGACTGAAATAAAAAATATTATACAGAAACCTAACAGCAGACAAGCAGAAGGCAAAAATCAAGTCAAAACTTGAAATATAAAGAAGCAGAAAACACTCAACTGGAAAAGCAAGAAGAAAAAAATCCAAAAATGTGAAGATAATGTAAGGAGACTCTGGGACAGCGTACTAACATCAGAATTGTAGGGGTGCCAGAAGAAGAAAGAGCAAAATACTGAAAACCTACTTAAAGAAATAATGACTGAAAACTTCCCATATCTGGTAAAAGAAATAGACTTACAAGTCCAGGAAGCATACAGAACCCCATATAAAAGGACTCCAAAGAGGACTACACCAAGACACATCATAATTAAAATACCAAGAGCAAAAGACAAATAGAGAATATTAAAAGCAGCAAGAAAAAAACAGTTTATTACCTACAAGGGAGCACCCATACGACTCTCAGCTGATTTCTCAACAGAAACCATGCAGGCCAGACGGGAATGGCAAGATATATTCAACATGACGAATAGCAAGAACCTACAACCAAGAATAATCTATCCAGCAAAGCTAACATTCAGAATTGAAGGGCAGATAAAGAGCTTCACAGATAAGAAAAAGCTAAAGGAGTTCATCAACTCCAAACCAGTATTATATGAAATGCTGAAAAGTATTCTTTTAGAAGAGGAAGAAGAAAAAGGTAAAAGATAAAAAATTATGGACAACAAATACATATCTATCAACAAGTGAATCCAAAAATTAAGTGAATTAAAAATTTGATCAACAGAATAAACTGGTGAATATAATAGAATCAGGAGCACAGAAAGGGAGTGGACTGATAATTCTCAGGGGAAAAGGGGTAAGGGGTGTACAGGGAGAGACTGGACAAAAATCATACACCTATGGATGAGGTCAACGGGAGGTAGGTAAGGGTAGAAAGAAGTTTGGGAGCTGGATGGAGGGGAGTTATGGAGGGGGAAAAAGAGAAACAATGTAATAATCTGAATAATAAAAATTTAATTAAAATAAATAAATAAATCCTCAGGCCAATGCACTAACCACTGAGCAATGCCAGCCAGGGCTTAAGAGCTTAAGTAATGTTTTCTTGTGTAATCTTATATTTTTGCTGTATAAATTTACATAATCAGTTTTTTTTACAGTTACTAAAGATAAGTTCAGGCATAAATAATTAGGACTAAAGGACAGATTGCCACCTGGAGCTTTTTACCAAAGAGCTATCTAGCTGGGCCTGCCTAACACAAGAAAATTAGTAATTTGCTTTAAAATTTAAACTATATGATTAGCCATTCAATAATTCAGATATATTTTAATTGACAATTTGTTCTGCTTATATCCTTTAAATATGCATTCATTTTAGTTTTATTTATAACTCAGACTTAGATATAGGCACTAGGGAAATGATCCTAAAATTAATAAAAATCAATTATCAGTAATTCATTATTAATCAATTATACTGCATGAAAAACCTTTTATATTTGTTACAACTAGGCAGTAGTGCAAAGTTTCCATATGAAACATAGGTAAGATAGAAATGATATTTCTTGATTTAAAAATAAAGGTATTTCTTTTAACTTTGGGAATAAGGCAAAGTTACCTGCTTTCACCACTTCTAGTCAACATTGTACTGGCAGTTCTAGAAGGTCTCCAACAGTAAATAAATTTGTAGATAAAACTTTTTATAAATGTATGTAATTTAGTATAGAAGATAAAACATCCAAGCAAATCACATTGCTTAAATCCATGATTTGGTATATCCTTTTGAATGGGAGGGGAAAAGGAAATAAAAACACCTAGCCCAGTGGTAGGCAAACTGCGGTTCCCGAGCCACATGCAGCTCTTTGGCCCCTTGAGTGTGGCTCTTCCACAAAATACCACTGCCTGGGCGAGTCTATTTTGAAGAAGTGGCATTAGAAGAAGTTTAAGTTTAAAAAATTTGGCTCTCAAAAGAAATTTCAATCATTGTACTGTTGATATTTGGCTCTGTTGACTAATGAGTTTGACAACCACTGACCTAGCCCAAAACCTTGCATTTGGTAGGTGGTCAGTAAATGATAAAGTTGACATTTTGTGGAGTTTTTTCAAATCTTAGTGAAAAAGTAATTTGTTATAAAGTAGAAATAGACCTTTACAGGTTTATACAGGTAGGAGATTAAAATATACCTCTTTCTTAGTTTGGTTTCCTCTAGATACTGATCTTGAGGCAAGGATTAAAGTGCAAGAAATTTATTTAGGAGGTGATGAGAGTGAGGAAATGAGAGAGGGAAGAAGGCAATCAATAAAGAGTGCTTAATTGAGCCACTGTGGGCAGTTGGAGGTTAATCCCACTAGGGAAATTCTGGGATATAACATCTCCTATTTTCAAATAAAATTGAGTAGCCCTAAGCTCAAATACAAACTTGACTTTGTGGGATTTTCAAAATATACAGGATGTACCCAAAACATGGATATACACTTTAGCAGCTGATAGCTCAATTTTGAAAACTGAATACATTTTGGGGGCACCCTATAAATGTGCAGGATGGACCTGGCCATCATAATCATTTTCCTAAAGATTTTGGATGAGTCTTCCAGATCCACAGTAACAGGTGCCTATCACCCTTTTAGCTGAGCATGTAAAAATTTAGATGGTTTGCAGTGTATACATGTACTGCCAACTCAAACTAATAATCATATATAATAAAAACTAATATTTAAATTGACCAAACAGTGGAACAACCAGTCGCTATGATGCACATTGATCACCTGAGGGCAGATGCTCAATGCAGGAGCTGCCCCCTGGTGGTCAGTGTGCTCCCACAGGGGGAGTGCCCTTCAGCCAGAAGCCTGAGCTGGGCTCATGGCAGGCAAGTGCAGTAGCCTCCATAGCAGAGCTAAGGCTATCTGACTGCTGGTTTAGGCTTGCTCCCCCAAGAACATCCACTGAGGGCTCCCAGACTACAAGAAGGCACAGGTGAGACTAAGGGACCCCAGCCATATTGGGGGTGACCAAGCCAGCAGAGGAGGGCCATTAGGGGCAACCAGGCAGGTGGGCAGAAGTGGTTAGGGATGTTCAAGCAGGCAGGGGAGTAGTTAGGGGCATTAGGAAGGCAGACAGGTGAGTGTTTAGAAACCAGAGGGTACAGGCTGGCCTGAGGGATCTCCCCTCATCCCCTATGCACAAATTCTGTGCACCAGGCCTCTAGTTGTGTATAATATTGATTTGAGGGATCAATCCTACAATTTTTCCCTATTCCATACTTAGGAAGAAACTTTTATTTTAATGTGGTCAGAATTATGTTAATACTATTAGAATATTAGAATGCTACATCTTTATTGCTACATAAAATAGATCCTTGTCATTTCCAAGTATCAATCCAAATGTGATTATCCTATCTAATAAAAGAGTAAGATTAACCATCACTCTGTTACACTACCAACCAATAGGAGTGAGTATGCAAATTACCCAATAAAAAACGGCCAGGCCCATAGCAGCCAAGCAGCAGCACCCAGCAGCTCCAAGCCTCACTATGGCAGCGCTTGGGCTGCAAGGGGTCAGATAATGGACACAAACCTGCAGGGAGGCCAGCATCCACAGCCCCAAGCCCCACCCTGGTGGTGCTGGGGCTGCAGGGGTCTGGATTGGGGACACAAACCCACAGGGAGGCTGGCACTCCACAGCCCCAAGCCCAATGATGGCAGCACTGGGGCTGCAGGGGGCCAGATAAGGACACAAACCCACAGGGAGGCTGGCACCCAGCAGCCCCAAGGCCTACCACCATGGTGCTGGGACTCCTGGGGGGTGGAAAGTGGGGGAAGGCAGTGGAGACACATATTCACAAGAAACTTGTAGATAAGGGAGATAAACTATCATAACTTTATCTACCTTTCCACAAATGAGGAAACTGCCCCTGGTTTATTTAGTGATGTGGCCCACACCTTTCTACAAGCACAGGATAGGTTATGACCACTCCCAGGAAAGTCTGGTCACAATACTGTCTCCAGGGAATAATGCTACTGTGGCAAATCATCTAAGAGGAAAATAGTTTTTGCTGGGTTTATTCTGAAGGTCAGAGAACATGCCACTCCAACATATGCTGTGTTGTTATATTGATGATTTTGAGCTGCAGATGCTTGAAAGACAGTAAATGCATGCAGAGGCTTTCACTGAAGTCTCCTGATCTGCCTAAAATTGGACCCCCCAAAAGGAGCTCAAATGTCATATGTCCCCTTGATGGGAGAAGTGTCCTCAGGCAGAGACTTCTGTCACAGGACAGGAGAGTAGAAGTTGACATCACACCCAAACTTTGTTACAAACTATTTCCCCCACCCCCATTCATCAGTCCTAAAAATCATTTACTCTCCTGTCCTACATCTCCTGTCCACTTTTCCTAGGAAGAAGGTATTTAAATCTGCATTCTAAGCCACTTTGAGGAGCTACTCATTTTTCCCTGGGATCTCCCACATATACACGAGGTTCACATGTTAATGAACTTTTGTTTTTCTCTTGGTGATTTGTCTTTCATTACAAGGGCCTTCACTAAGAACTCAGAAAAGTAGAGGAAAAATATTTTTCCTCCTCCATAATTCTATCTCAGGAAATCAAGGCCCCAGCTGAACTATGAGGTTGGCTCAAGCTCCAAGCAATCCCGGCTGTTGGGAGGGAAGCTTCTAGGGAGAAATCATCAAAGTGGGATAGAGGGCATATACATGGTTACTAGTGGAAGTTTAAAGTTGTTCAACATTTTTCGAGGATGATTTGGCAAATTCGATAGAAATGTTCAAGGTATATCCAAGAGTCTTCTACTAGAAATCTCATCTGCTGGGATAAAGCACAAGCGCATAAGCCCTAGTCAGAACCCAGGATGCTACTAACATGATAGGAAAACCTGGAAACAACCTGCATTTTTAGAAAAAGGTGGCATCTATGCTAATAAAAGGGTAATATGCTAATTAAACTGAACATCTTCTGGATGACCTTCCAGATGTCCTTCTGGACATTCTTCACAACAAAGCCATGTTGGCAGGGCCAACACAGAGGAGGTTAGAGGTGATCAGGCAAGCAAGGGAGAGCAGTTAGGAGGATCAAACCAGCAGGGGAGAGCAGTTAGGGTGAACAGGCTGTCAGGGGAGAGCACTTAGAGGGATCAGGCCAACAGGAGAGAGCAGTTAGGGGGATCAGCCTGGCAGGCAGGTGAACTTTTAGGAGCCAGGGATCCTAAGGGGTCCCAGATTGGAGAGAGTGTAAGCTGAATTGAGAGACCCACTTCCTGTGCACAAATTTCATACACCAGGCCTCTAGATGACTATAAATCTATACATCAGGTCAACTACAAATCAGCTATCTGCCAATAGAGACTATCCAAATAGCTAAAAACCAAGAAGTAAGGAAAAGAAAAGACAGAGAGAGAGAGAGAGAGAGAAAGAGAGAGAGAGAGAGAGAGAGAGAGAGAGAGAGAGTTGATGCTCAGATGAAACAGAGTTCAAACACAAAACTTTTAGTCAATTTGAAGTTCTGATGAGTGCAGTCTGGTTATTCTCCATTTGCCCAACTACCTCACCCAGATCCAATTCTTTCCCCTTCTCTCCTGTCCCATCCCTTGGAAATTGCATCAAAACCGGACTCCCTTGCCACATGGCTTTTGGTTTTGAAGCACTGACAGGAACCAGGGTAAAAGAGAAAGGTTAGGGTATTTATTTCCCTCCACTCTCCACCTTTCCAAGATTCTGGTGGACAGGTAGTTACCTCCACAAATGCAGTTCTCTTTAACAGCTCTTTCATGGTTCCTGCTCCCTCCAGGCTCTGGAGCACTTGGTCTTTAATTATCTACCTGAAGGCCAAGAGTGGGAATGGCTCCTGACTATACTCATACCTGAGTGACCACCACCCACTTATTGATTCCCATAGCCCAGTCAACATCCCTGTGAATAGTCCAGTGGTTAAATCTGCTTCCATTAAATCCCTCTAAGCGTACCATCTATACTAATAAAAGCCTAGGTGGCCATCATGCCCTCATATCATCACAAGATGGCTGCCCCCATGTTCTCACAAGATGGCCGGCAGGGGAGAGCAGTTGTGGGCAATCAGGCCAGCAGGGGAGGACAGGTATGGGTGACCAGGCCTGCAGCAGAGGGAAATTGGGGGTGACCAGGCTGGCAGGGGAGGGCAGTTGGAGGTGACCAGGCTGGCAGGGAGGGCAGTTGGGGGATAATGGACCAGCAGGGCATGTCAGTTGGGGGTTTTCAGGCCAGCAAGGGAGGGCAGTTGGGGGTGACCAGACCTGCTGGGGAGGACAATTGGGGGTGACCTGGACTGCAGGGGAGGACAATTAGGGGCAACCAGGCTTGCAGGGCAGTTGGAGGCAACCAGGCCTGCAAAGGAGGGCAGTTGAGGACAACAAGGCTAGCAGGGGAGGGCAATTGGGAGCAACCTAGCCTGCAGGGGAGGGCCATTGGGAGTGATTGGACCTGCAAGGGAGGGCATTTGGGTTGATCAGGCCAGTGGGAGAGCAGTTAGGTATCAATCAGGCTGGCAGGAGAGTGGTTAGGGAGTGATCAGGCTGGCAGGCAGAAGTGGTTAGGGGCAATCAGGCAGGCAGGCTGGCGAGAGGTTAGGAACCAGCAATCCCAGATTGTGAGAGGGATGTCCCTGCAGATCAGGCATAAACCAGCAGTCAGACATCTCCCAAATGGTCCCAGATTGGAGAGAATGCAGGCCAAGCTGAGGAACACCTTCCAGTGCACAAATTTCATGCGCCAGGCCTCTAGTTTACTGATACTGACCCTGTCTAACATAGCACTGGTTAACTGTTTTCCTAATCAGGAATAGTTTAGAAATATTTACAGGTCTTTGATCACTTTTTTAAATAATTGTTTTTCATCCTCACCTGAGGACATATTTATTTATTTATTTACTTACTTATTTATTTGAGAAAGAGAGAAACAGCAATGTAAAAGAGAAATATTGATTGGTCACCTCTAGCATGGGCCCTAACCAAGGATCAAACCTGCAATCTGGGCATGTGTCCTCATGGGGGATTGAACTGGAAACACTCTGGTGTACAGGACAATATTCCAATCAACTGAACCATCTGGCCATGGCTGATCATTTTTTATGCTACTTGAAATGAGAGAGATTTCAAGGAACACCTCAATAAAAGAAGAAGAACCAACATCTGGAGGGGAAGTAAAATGAAAGAAGAAAAACGCTATATAAAAAGCAGCAACAAATGCTTGAGCTCAGTTATGAAAACATAGTAAAGTCATTTCAGGAACCCTCAAGGTCATAGAACTTTTTATAATGTTCATTTTGATGACTCTAAGTCACCTTGGTAGTTGAAGCTTCACTTAATCCTCCTGAACTTGTAAACCTCCCCAAAGTAAGATTTTTAAATAAAAATAGTTTCACTAGAAACCTCTGCTGCTGCCTCTCAGCTCTAAGTTATGCTTCTAATCACTAAAGATAAGGAGAGGACCGAGACCGGTTTGGCTCAGTGGATAGAGCGTCGGCTTGCGGACTGAAAGGTCCTGGGTTTGATTCTGGTTGGGGGCATGTACCTTGCTTGTGGGCACATTTCCACTGTGGGGAGTGCAGGAGGCGGCTGATCGATGTCTCTCTCTCATCGATGTTTCTGACTTTCTATCTCTCTCCCTTCCTCTCTGTAAAAAATCAATAAAAAATGTTTAAAATAAAAATAAAAATAAAAAAAGATAGAGGAGAGGGACAGAACACCCTCCTACCAGATATGAACCATCTATAGGCAAGTTCCTACATGTTTGCATAAATACTGGCACAGGTAAAACTAGCCATTAACCACAAGATACCAGCTAATGCTTAAAGTATTCAGCTTTATTTCCACAAATTTGAGTTTCTATAATGTTAAGAAAATTTATCAAAATTTTTATTGTTATTTCTACTTAAATATTTATTTTCTAAAAATATAGTAACATGTCAGACACAATTCACAAGAAGAAATAAATTCAAAGTAAAAAGATAAATTGTATATTAACATGGCAATCTAGTTAAGAAAGACATTGCCAATTCTTTAGATCATCTTTGCTAGTTATTGAAGATTTCAAGGATTAAAATAATTGAGATTTTAGAAGTGAAAGAATTTCAACATTCAGGGAACACTGTACTAAAGCTGTTGATATCATTATGGCATTTATGTAATCCTTTAGTAGGAAGCAAAGAGAATGATTCATCAAGTGTCATGCTCCTGTGTGAGTCAGGAAATACCAATGCTCTCATTGAGCCTTGAATAATTAGTGACATTGATCTATTGTAGAGGTATCATTATATGAGATTTAAAATGTCATCACTATGTGATCTGTGACAATTTCCTCAAGAGCAAGCTGGTGACTTCATTAAATATTTCATAGGTCTAATTTCATTATTCTCATAATAGACTGTGAAATAGATTTTTACTTTGTGCTATTTATTTCTCTTTTTGTCTTTTAGGAAATTTACAACATATCCTTCATTTTCATCTTTTGGATACAAAGTCAATGAGAAAGTAAAATACGTCTTTTTGCTGCCTTATCAGTGTTGTTTGAAATCGAGAGAAGAAATTGAAATTAATGGCTGAAACAAGATAATTTTTGTCTTCATTTCCTTGTATAATATCACACATAATCTAAAATTGGCAGGACTACCAAATTCAAATCTAGAGTTTTGGTTTAAACTCCTCTGCTTTGCATATTGTGTAAAATCAAAATGAGCTATCTAATGATCTGACACACAGAGTATCCATAATGTGCTAAGTTTTAAGATTATTTTAATAAAAGGAACAAAAATATGTAAATAATACGGCTTTGTTTTTGTTTTTTTAAATATATATTTTATTGATTTTTTTTACAGAGAGGAAGGGAGAGGTATAGAGAGTTAGAAACATCAATGAGAGAGAAACATCGATCAGCTGCCTCCTGCACACCCCCACTGGGGATGTGCCTGCAATCAAGACACATGCCCTTGACCTAAATCGAACCTGGGACTCTTGAATCCGCAGGCCAATGCTCTATCCACTAAGCAACACTGGTCATGGCAATACGGCTACTTTAAAAACCTATCAGAAAAGTTGTCACCATGTAGTAGAACTTTCTTGCCATTTTTTTTCTGTTTAATTTTTATTTCATGTATTAAGTGTGTGTGTGTGTGTGTGTGTGTGTGTGTGTGTAGGATGGAAGAGAATTTTGTCTATCTAAATATATATCCTACTTAGATTGGAGAGAAATACACTGAGTGGCCAGATTATTATGATCTCTGAACGCATAATAATCTGGTCACTCAGAGTACTTCTCTTGAGTATCTCATTTATTTGATATCAAAGATACTATAAATCATGCACCTGATCAGATTTATCCTTTGTACTAACTGATAGAAAGCTCAGGGCAAATAGGTGGTTGATCTCCAGCAAAAGTCTAAAATATTTTTGGCACCCATTTGAGATGCAAATACATTGAGTAGCCAGATTATTATGTGTTCAGAGATCATAATAATCTGGCCACTTAGTGTATATGAAAGAAAGAAAAAATTCTCTAATAGTTTAAAAAAATGGGGAAAAGAAGAAAAACCCTTTCCCCTTGATTTGGCAATGTTAATCTCAGTTTTACTAGTACCATTTATAATTTCATGTTAGAACTCTTGAACATTTGAAAGTATCCACTAATATAATTTCTAATAGCTTCATACACACACACACACACACACACACACACTTCTTTATTGCAATCTGTATTTCTGCAGAGATTACAAACTTTTTCTTAGCTGAGAAAACGAATGTGTCCTCTAAAAATCACAAAGATTCTAGAGCCCTCTTCCCTAGTGGCTAACAAATTTATTTATTCTCATATTAATCAATCTGTTGAAACAAGATTGCACACTCTCTGTCAAACTGGTTCTACTTCATTTCGGTGACCTTCGTTCTCCTATGTGTTTGCAACCCTGCATGCCTGTTAGAGAAAGGTATTGCTGCCTTCTGCACACCCCCTACTGGGTTTGTGCCCACAATCAAGATACATGCCCTTGGCCAGAATCGAACCTGGGACTCTTCAGTCCACAGGCCGATGCTCTATCCATTGAGCCAAACCAGATAGGGTTGATGTTTATTTCTTAACCTTTTAGACGTATAATGTTTTATATTTAAATAAGATCATAGTCTATTATCAGAAAACTTTATGTACATATTTTAGCATATGTAGCATAATTATTTTTACTATGAGCAAAATTTTAACTCATAGAATGAAGGGGGCATTAGAAACAGTTTCCATTAAAGATGATAAGGAAATAAAATTGAATTCTTTACTTGAAAGTGCTTAGTAACTTTCAACCCACTGAATAGGAGGAGAGAAGCAGCAGAAAGATTTCTTGAGGGAATTCAGGATTGCCACACTAGCATTTTTGCTTTGTCATTAATTAGTAATATAATGTTGTACAAATGTAATCTTGGATGATATCAGTTTCTTCCTCTGTCAAATGAGAGAGTTGGCTTGAATGATTCTAAGATCCTATTCATTCCCAATATTCCTTGATTCTCTTTGAGACCACAAGATATTTGGCCTAATTTATAACATTTACTACAATATAATGATACTTAATGCTCTTCCTTTCAATCTCAAAATATTTATTCTTATTATGTAATGTTTAAAATATCCATTGGATAACAAGCAGGACTATTATAATCCCTGTTTTTCAAATAAGGATCCATAGGGAAGTTCCTTATTTGGCCAAATGGAACAAGGCAGAAAGTCATTATTAGCCAGTGCCAACCCTTCCATTGCCAGTTATTTGAGCCAGAATCTGGATAGTCATCAGCACCAGGTGAAAAGAGTTCAGCTCACGAGGGGGATTGTATTTAAGCCTTCTGTTACTTGCTCTAATTATATCCATAAGAAAAATTAGACAAGTAAGTATCAGCCTTTCAAGAAGCAGCTACAGAATAAAGGATGACACTCCAAGTTAAATTAAAACACATCATTTTAAAAGATGACCCTGAAGTGGCAACATTTTGTGGAACTACTGTGGTTTCAGTGTGACTCATGCTGAAATGTATTCCTGATATTATATCACATACTAGAGACCCAGTGCACAAAATTAATGCACTGGAGGTGGGAGTAGGGGGTGTCCCTCAGCCCAGCCTGAGCCCTCTGGAAGTCCGGAACCCCTCACTCCTTACTATCCACCCTCAGAGGAGATGGTGAGAGAGACTCCCACCACTACCGGTGCACTCGCTAACTGTAAGCCTGGTTTCTGGCTGAGCGGCTCTCTCCCTGTGGGAGCACACTGACTACCAGGGGCAGTTCTGCATCAAACATCTGCCCCCTGATGATCAGTGCATGTCTTAGCAACTGGTCTTTCTGCCGTTTGGTTGATTTGCATATTAGAGTTTTATTATATAGGATTGTATTCTTTGAAAAATAGTCAAAACATATGGAATGCAGTATTAAAATGAATACTGGGTTGAGAAAAAGAATAGCATGCCATTTTACATGTTAACACTTTTATTTCACTTGTTCACCAGAGATAAATAAATCACATAGTTTATGTTGCTGTTCAAATGTTCTCTAGAATGACTTAAAGGAGAGGAATACCACAGCATTGCAAACAGAGGTCTTTCTCTGGGTTGTGCTTGCTAGTCTTCTTAGTAAATAGTGATTATGAACATCCTAAGATATGAACAAATGACATAAGTAAACAATATACAACAAAGGAAATTCAGCTGTTCAACAAAAGTTCCATTTCACTAAATCAACTATCTGCAAATTTAAACACTAATGAGAGACCATTTAGCAAAGTGTATGCTTGTGAGTTTTTTTAATTCTCACCCAAAGATATTTTTTCCATTGATTTTTTTTTTTTTGAGAGAGTGGATAGGACAGAGGAGGGCAGGAGGGAGAGAGAGAAGGAGAGAGAGAGAGAAACATCAATGAGAGACATACATAGATTGGTTGCCACCCATACCTAGCCAAAAAAAAAGGGTGGAGCCTGCAGCCAAGGTAAATGCCCTTGACCAGGAATTAAACCACACACCTTTCAGTCCAAGGAGACAAACTGACCAGAGTTATTTTGTGTGTTTTTTTGGTTTTGTTTGTTTGTTTTTAATATATTTTATTGATTTTTTACAGAGAGGAAGGGAGAGAGATAGAAAGTCAGAAACATCGATGAGAGAGAGACATCGATCAGCCACCTCCTGCGCACCCCACAGTAGAGATGTGCCTGCAAGCAAGGTACATGCCCCCAACCAGAATCGAACTTGGGACCTTTCAGTCTGCAAGCCGACGCTCTATCCACTGAGCCAAATCGGTCACGGCAGAGTTATTTGTTTTTAATAATAATACTCAGAAATGGCATCAGTGTACAAGCTTTTTTCTTAAATGTTGCTTGTAGCACTGTAAACCCTTTTAGCTCCATTAAAAGAAGAAAATTGGCAGTCATACAAATAAACATTAAAGCATTCAAATATTTTATACTTTTTGAACTAGTAATTTCACTCTTGGGAATTTATTCTAAGATAGTCTAAATATGGAAAATATTTTGTATACCCCAATGTGTTTATCACAGGGATATGTCAATACAAAACGTATAAATTGAATAAATACCCAACATAATGTTAAAGTGTGGGTCATTCTTAACAAAATATTGTGAAGCAATTAAAATTACATTCTACATTAAAAAAAAAAAATGGTTGTGGAATAGACAGACTTGTCCAGAGCCTTGTCCCAAAGCAGACAAAGCAAACAGCTGAGGGTCACATGGGGAGTGTTTTTGGCGAGTTAAGGGACAGCTATACTCCAGGAGAAGGTGGGGGACTGCTGGACGGGGCTCTCCTCACCGGGCAGCCCCCAATGCTGCTGGGTTTTATCCTAGAGCCACCAGCTCCTACACGGAGACGACGCCATCTTGAAGGGGAAAGTGGATGTTATCGGTAGCCTGAAAATCTACAACTACAGCATGCAATGAACAGCTGTGAACCCCAGGACACCAGTCCCCAATTGACGCAAACAGATTTAGAGAAGCTCTACACTCCACAAAGAAAGGTCAGATTTCGCCTGCGATAAGGAGAGAGAGAACTACATAACCAGACACCAAGAGAAGACAAATCATGGGGAGACAAAGAAATAGCCCACATATGAAAGAAAAGCAAGCATCACCAAAAAAGGAAGTAAATTAAGTGAAGGCAAAAAACCTGCCAGAGAAAGAATTAAAAGAAATAGACATAAGGTGGCTGTAAAGAATGGAAGACAAATTTAAAAATATGAGTGAGAACCAAGAGAAAATGAAGAAGAACCAAGAAGAAATAAAAAATACCATCACTGTGTTAGAGAGTGGGAATTTTTTACCATACCCCATTCTAGAGGGATCCTAGACTATCCCCTAGAGAGACATCAGGCCAGGCCTTGAGATACAATCTCATGGTCCCTTTCCAGCACATAGTCCTTCTTTCATAGAACACTGTCAGCGTTCTAAAGAACAAGATGACCCTGTAAATAATATGGGCATCAATGGCATGACTCTGATGTTGAGTGGGAAAAACTGTTTTGTCTTGGGTTGGCAAAAACAGGATGTGGTAAATATGCTTAAAAGTGGTCCTACACAAAGGGTCATTGTTGCTCTCTGGACTCCCTAGAAGGAGAAAGGCAGAAGAGTTGCCAGCCAACTGACTGGCTAATAAAGGCTCCCTAAATTTTAATTTGGTTTGGACTCCAGTGGTCACTCATGTTCCCTCCACAACACCTGTGGTAAAGAACTCAATAGAAAGCATAAATGTATACTAGAAGAATCAGAGAATAGCATTAGTGAGCTAGAACACAAGGGAGTAAAAAATATCCAAGTAGAACAGCTTATAGAAAAAAAATATTAAAAAGCAGGAGAAGAGCCTAAGGGAATTTTGGGATAACACAAAACAAAACAACATCCACATAATATAGGTTCCAAAAGGAGAGGAAACTGAGCAAGGAATAGAAAACCTGTTTGAAGAAATAATGATAGAAAACGTCCCTCATATAGTGAAGAAAAACCCACACAAATTGGAGAAGCTCACAGAGTCCCAAGCAAAATCAACCCAAAAGACCAACAGCAAGGCACATTATAATTAAATTGGCAACACCAACAAGAAGATAAGAATCTTAAAAGCAGCCAGAGAGACAGAAAGTTACCTACAAAGGATACCCCATCAGAATAGCGACTTATTTCTCAACAGAAACTCATCAGGCCATAAGGGAATGGAATGAGATATACAAAGTCATGCAAAGGAAGGGTCTAAATCCAAGAACACTGTACCCAGCAAGGCTATCAATCAAAATTGAAGGTGAAATCAGGAGCTTCAAAGACAAAAAATGACTAAAGGAAATTATTACCACCAAACCAGCAATGCAAGAAATACTAGAGTCTGCTATAAAATACACACACACACACACACACACACACACACACACACACACACACATATACAGTGTACCTCGAGATACGAGTGCCCTAAAATATGAGATTTTTGAGATACGAGCCATCGAGCAAGCGATTTTGCTTTGAAATACGAGCAACATTTGAGATAGGAGTAATCGCGTGGATCGGCCAGCTGCACACGACCCACCAGTTTACCGCAACTCAAGTGTCTCATAGTTTCCCATGCCTCAAGGTTACGGAACGAATTAAACTGATATCTCGAGGTACCACTGTATATATGAAGCAAAGAGGGAACACAGGGGTAAAGAATAAAAATGGCGACAAATAAGCACCTATAAATTATAATTTTAAATGTAAGTGGGATAAATGCTCCAATGAAAAGACATAAGGTAATGGATTGGATAAGAAATACGACCCATATATCTGGTGTCTATAAGAAACTCACCTCAGAAAAAAAAGATGCACACAGATGGATAGAAAAAGCGTTTTCAGAAGAATGGAAATGGGGAAAAAAAAAAGCTGGGGTAACAATACTTATATCTCACAAATTAGATCTCAAAGTGAAGAACATAACAAGAGATAAGGAAGGCCACTTCATAATGCTAAAGGGAACAATCCAACAACAAGAAATAACTCTGGTAAACATATACACACCCAATACAAGAGCACACAAATACATAAAAGAACTCCTGGAGGATATCAAGGGAGAGACTGAAAGCAATGCAATCATAGTAGGAGACTTTAATACCCCATTATCACCATTGGACAAATCCTCTAAACAAAAAATCAGCAAAAAAATTAATCCTAAATGACTCACTAGATCAGATGGAATTAATTGACATCTTCAAAATATTTCACCCCAAAGCCACAGAATATACATTCATCTCAAGTGCACATGCGTCATTTTCAAAGATTAACCATATGTTGGGTCATAGGAAAAGTCTCTTCAAATTCAAGAAGACAGAAATCATGTCAAGCATCTTCTCACATCATAGTGGCATAAAAATGGAAATCAACTATAATGAAAGCAATCCAAAGAAATCAAACACATGGAGACCAAACAGCATGTTATTAAACAATGACTGGGCAACCAAAGAGACCAAGAAAGAAAGAAAAAAACACAATGGCAACAAATGACAATGGAAACAGAACAATTCAAAATCCATGGGACACAGTGAAAGCAGTTTTGAGAGGGAAGGTCATAGCTCTACAATCCTACTGCAAAAAAAAAAAGAAAGAAAAAGAAACAATGGTAATAAATTACCTCACCCTACAACTCAAAGAGTTAGAAAGAGAGCAACAAGAAAAGCACAGTGTAATCAAAAGGAAGGAAATAATATATATCAGAGCAGAGATAAATGACATAGAGACCAAAGAAACAATACAAAAGATCAACAAAACCAAGAGCTGGTTCCTTGAAAAGATAAAGATTAATGCTTGGTTAGCCATGCTAACCAAGAAGCAAAGAGAGAGGATTCAAAAGGATACAGGACTTAAACATAAGATGGGAAACCATAAAAATACTAAAGCAATCCACAGGCAGCAAAATCTCAGACATATGCCAAAGGAACTTCATTACTGATACTACTCTTATAGCAAAGGAAGCTAAAGAGAAAATAAATAAATGGGACTACATCAAAATAAAAAGCTTTTTCACAGCAAGAGAAACCATCAACAAAACAACAGGAAAGCCCACTGTATGGGTGAACATATTTGCAAATGTTCTCACTGAGAAAGGTTTAATCTCCAACATCTACAGGCAACTTATACAACTTAATAAAAGGAAGTTAAATGATCCAATACAAAAATGGGCAATGGACCTAAATAGAATCTTTTCAAAAGAAGACAGAAGGAAGGCCAAGAGACATTATCCGAGAGATGTAAACCAATGACAATGTGATACCATCTCACACTGTTAAAATGGCAATAATCAATAAAAACAAACGAAAAGTGTTGGCCATGATGTGGAGAAAAAGGAACCCTCGTGCATTGCTAGTGGGAATCCAGACTGGTGCAGCCACTGTGGAGAACAGTATGGAGTTTCCTCAAAAAACTAAAAACTCCTATTTGACCCAGTAATCCCACTCCTAGGACTATATCTTAAGAAACTAGAAACACCAATCAGAAAGGATATATGCACCCCTAGGTTCATAGCAGCATGATTTACAATAGCTAAGATTTGGAAACAGCCTTGGTACCCATAAGCAGATGACTGCATCAGAAAAATATGGTACATCTACACAATGGAATACTATGCTGCCATTAAAAAGAAAGGTTTCTTACCATTTGAAGCAACCTGGATGGAATTGGAGAGCATTATGTTAAGTGAAATAAGCCAGTCAATGAAAGAAAATACCACATGATCTCACTCATTTATGAATAATAAAGAACATTATAAACTGATGAACAAAAAAATAGATACAGAGGCAGTAAAGCATCAAACAGACTGTCAAATTACAGTGGAAAAGTTAGGGAGATGTGGGGTAAATAAGAGATCAACCAAGGACTTGTATGCATGCATATAAGCATAACCAATGGATGCAAGACACTGGGGATGAGGCCATGCATGGAAGTGGGGTAAAGGGACAATGGGAAGATATGTACACATTTAATACATTAGTTTAAAAATGGGGGTGGGGGAGAAGCTACCTTTCCCCCCAATAAAAATAAGAAAAATAAAATAGAGGAATTCTGGGAAGATGGCAGCTGACAGTATGGGGGTGAGGGAGAGGAAGTGAGTGGGGGGATGAAAGTAGAGTGTGTGGATGTGTTTGGTGGGTGTGTGATTGAGTGAGGGACAGTTGAATCTCACAGGATCATCAGGGGATAGCAGTCCAAGCTCTCTTGGATAAGGAGAGACTGCCACCACAGCTGGCACTCCCCTGACTGCGGGACTTGGGCACAGAGCCCATGCCATCTTGAAGGAGAAAAGGACTTTCTTTGGGAACTATTCAACACGCCAGGCAGACAGGCCTTAGAGCTGCCCTGCGACCCAACAGCCACTCCAACCAGAGTCCTGGTGCCACAGGACCCTGGGACCTCGGCCTCCAAAGCAGTGAGTGCACTCTCCCCCTCCCCAGCGACATCAGTGAGGCTGCAGTGCACAATGGTCCCTGGCTTGCAGAACTTGTTGTCGCTGCATTTGCCTGCGCCCTGGTCTCAGCTCCGGTTTGCAGAGTTCCCTAGTCTCTGTGTTTGCAGCACATCCTGGTCGATCCATCTGCGGCCAGTCTTCCTCGCTGGTTTGTGGAGCCCCTGGTCACCGCATTTGCTTTGTGCCCTCGTGGCCGCATTTACAGCGCAAACCTGTCATTGGTTTACAGAATGCCCTAGTCGACAGTGCGTTTATGGCCTTCCCAGTTCTGTGCATTTACAGTGCGCTCTAGTCAGTGAGTTTAGAGCCGCCCCCCCCCCCATATCAGTGTTTTTACAGTCCACCCTCAGCAGGGGGTTTCTGTGTTCCACTCCCTAGACAGTGCGTGGGAGCCACTGAAAGCCCCTGCGAGTGTGATTTTGTAACTCTGGGCACTGCAGTCATGCCTCTCCAGGGTGTAGGCCCCGTGAAACACATCACCCTGACTGACTGGTCCTTGGTGCCACTGTGTGTCCCTGCTGGGCACACGTGATCTCAATTAAGATTACAAAATAGAAAAAATAGGGACACCCCCTCCACAGCTGCCAACTTCTAGACACCACGGTTGTGCTTTTCAGGCTCACAGATCTACATCAAGAGACCCAAATAGCTCAAGTAGGGAACTACAATAGATTAATAAGCACAGGAGAACTGAGAGAATACACTAGTAACACCATCCCCCAATAAAACCTTGGCAACAAAGCAATTGGAACTACAATTAAAACATTACAGGAAAACATGGAAAGACAAAAAAGCAATCCCCAAAGAAAAGATAAAGAGGATCAGAGAAATCTAGATGGCGGCATACATGAACACCTAAGCTGCTGCCTCGCACAACAATTTTAAAACTACAACTAAAAGGCAGAACGGACACCATCCAAAACCACAGGAAAGCTGGCTGAGTGAAAATTCTAAAACTAGAAGTAAAGAGAGTGACTCACAAAGACTCATAGGAGCTGTAAAAAGCTGAGAAATGAGACACACTCGTGGAGAGGACAGGCAGAAGTCAGGTATGACTGACTTCCTCTAGCGGGAAGGAGATGGAAAATCCCAACTGCACTGAACCCCACTTCTGACGGCATTGAACCCTGCTGCTCAAGCTTGCAGATCTACATCAAGAGAACCCAAATAGCTTGAGTAGGAAACTACAATAAATTAACAAACACAGGAGAACTGAGAGAATACACCAGTAGCACCATCCCACACACACACCCCCCTTCAAAAAAAAAAAACTGGGGTAGTAAAGCAATTAGATCTACAAATATACAATACAGAAAAACATGGGAAGACATAAAAGCAATCCCCAAAGGAAAGGAAAAGAAGAATCACCAGAAAGGGAGTTAGATGAAATTGAAGTGAGCAGCCTTTCAGAGAAAAAATTCAGAGTAATGGTTTTAAAAATGTTTAAATGGATGGAAGACAAATACACACAACTCAATGAGAACTATAAGGAGCTGAATGAGAATGTCACCAACATGAAACGAAACCAAGAGGAGATGAAAAACGACATAGCTGCAATAAAGAACACAACAAACAGTAGACTAGAAGAGGCTGAGGACCGCAACAACGAATTAGAAGACAAGATAGAAAAAAACACACAAACAAAAGCAACAGCTAAAAAAAAAGACTTAAAAAACAAGAAGAGAGCCTAAGGGAGTTTTGGGACAACATTAAACGAAACAACATATGCTTAATTGGGATACCAGAAGGAGTGGAAGAAAAGGAAGGAATAGAAAACCTATTTGAAGAAATAATGACAGAAAATTTCCCTGATATTGGCAAGGAAAAAAATATCAAAGTCCAAGAAGTACACAGAGTCCCAAACAAACTAAACCCAAAAAACAACAACACCAAGACACATCATAATTAAATTGGCGAACACTAACGAAAAAGTAGGAATCTTAAAGGCTGCCAGAGAGAGAGACAGAAAGTTACCTACAAGGGATCTCCTATTAGAATATCAACAGATTTCTCAACAGAAACACAACAGGCCAGTAGAGACTAGAATGAAATATATAAGGTGATGCAAAACAAGGGTCTGAACCCAAGAATATTAAACCCAGCAAGGCTATCATTCAAAATTGAAGGTGGAATCAGGACCTTTACAGACAAGAAAGGGCAAAGAGAGTTTATCAAGCCAATAATGCAAGAAATGCTAAAGGGACTGCTGTAAAAAAAGAAAGATAAAGTATAAAAACAAAACAAAACAAAAAAATTCAAAAACTGAGGTAAAATATGACAACAAACATGAACTTGTCAATAATATCATTAAATGTAGAAAAGGGAGGCTGCAAACCCACCTGCTCAACGTGGCTCCCTTGTCCTCCAGGTGTCCCTGCTGAGGCTGAGGCTAAGAAAGGTCGCACTGGCCCCAGGAGAAGGGGTGTCCCGTCTTTTCCTCAAAGCCCAGGCACTGCTCTTTGGGGGGTACCGTGATGCGCTGGTCTGCAGCCCAGTGAGCAGGGGGGGAGATGCTGAGGAGGAGGCCTAGTGGACCCTGGAAGATGATATCATTTAGAGTGTTTACTCTATGCCTCCATTTGCTCATCTGGAAAATGGGACCCAGATAGTATCCAGCCAAACGGATGGCATGAGTAAAATGCTTTGGGTAGTGCCTGGCACATCATGAGCATTCATATGCTAAGTTCTACAATTACTATCTCATTTAATGCTCATGACAGTATTACGAGATAGGCGCCATTATGGTCCCATTTTACATGTAAAGAAATGAGGCTTGGAGAAATCCTATTGTAGGTGAGTGAGTGTTAAACCCAGGACTCTGATCTGCTGACTTTCAACCCCCTCCCTCAGTTTTCCACTATTCTATAAAAACTTGTTGGGGGGGGGGAATTCTACTATCCAAGTATCTGATGTTCCTGTTGGCTGTGCCTTAACAACACATCTGGAATCTGCCCATTTCTCCCCATCATCTATCTCCAGCCTGGTCTGGTCCCCATTATTGCTCACCTAGATAAGCGTGCTCGCCTCCCCGCTGAGTCCCCTCTCCCCGGTTCCCACCCTCACCCTCATAGTCTGTCCTCCCTGAAGCGGCCAGAAGTCACCTGTGAGCACCCAGGTCAGGTCTCCTCCCTCCTCTGCCCTCCAGAACTCCCACTTCCCTCTGGGTGAAAGCCCAAATCCTCCCCTGGGCTCACCAGGCCCTGCAGAAGAGCAGGCATACAGCAGGCGCTCCATCAACATTTGCTACTCAGATAGATGGTAGAGTAAGGGAGGCAGCTGGTGTCCAGGAGAGCCTCCGGGAGCTCAGCACGAGGACCCTTCTTCCAGGGCCAGCCTGTGACCTTCAGTGAAGAAGCCTTCTTGGCCCAGAAGCCCGGGGCTCCCTTGCAGGCCTTCCACCGGCGGGCAGTGCACCTGCAGCTGTTCAAACAGTTCATTGATGGCCGGCTGGAGAGACTTAACACAGGAGAGGGGTTCTCCGATCTGTTTGAGCAGGAGATCACCTGCAGCGGGGCCTCCTCAGGCACCCTTCGCTCCTACCAGCTCTGGGCAGACAACCTAAAGAAAGGTGGTGGTGCCCTCCTGCATTCTGTCAAGGCCAAGACCCAACCAACCGTCAGAAACATGTATGGCTCGGCCAAGAGTGGCTTGAAGGGAGTACAGAGTCTCCTGATGTACAAGGATAGGGATTCTGGCCTGCAGGGGGGGGGGCTCCCTCAGGGCTTTCTCCCTCATCAGTCGCTCAGATCACCTGCAGCAGCGTCTGCCTATCACCCAGCACTTTGGACAGAACCGGCCCCTTCGCCCCAGCAGGAGACACCAGCGGGAAGAGAGACCTTCTGAGTCCCTGGGGGAGAGGACACCCCCTCTGAGCCCTGAGGATACCCGGGACTCCTGGGCAGAGGAAGCTCTGGACAGCAGCTTCCTGGGGTCTGGGGAAGAACTGGACTTGCTAAGTGAGATACTAGACAGTCTGAGCACGGGAGCCACAAGGACAGGCAGCCTTCGGTCCAGCCAGAGCTTAGACTGCTGCCACAGAGAGGACTTGGACAGCTGCCTCAGCCTGCCTAACTTACCAGGAAGACAAAGGTGGCAGCCATATGAGGAGGACCCCCCAGAACCCTATTCCCAATCTCTGCCTGCTGGCCTGCCGTCTCTGCAAAGCCCCCAGCCTCCGGATACCACAAGGTCCTCAAAGAACCTCACTCCCTCAGAGGCCAGCCAAGAAATCACTTCTTCAACCCAATCGTTAATAGCTTCTGCAGACCCAAGCAGCAGAGGGGACCTCAGATCCTCTCTCACAGAGCCCCATCAACAAACCCCCTTTCTCTCCCCTCTCCAAGAGGCCACCGGAGAGCCCAGAGGCGAGGAGAGTGCCTGCTCCCAGATCTCCACAGTGCCCACCCAGCCCAGCCCTGCCGAGATCCCCCAACCTCCGCTGCCCACAAAGCCCAACTCAGACATCACCTGGACATCTCAAACCCTTGACTCAGATCCCGGTTTCCCAGAGAGCCCTAGAGCCCCTGCTGTGCCCGCCAGCAACTGGCAGGAGCCCCAGGCCAGGAACCGGCCCAGAGTTGCAGAGTTTAAAAAGTGTATTGAAGGTTAAGGACCAGGCACCTGGAGGAAACACCAGTCTCTCACTAAAGTCTCAAGAGCCCAAAAATAAATAAATAAATAAATAAAAATATCATTAAATGTAAATCGGTAAATACACCAATCAAAAGACATAGGGTAGCTAAATGGTTAAGAAAACATGACCCATACCTTTGCTGTTACAAGAGCTGCACCTCAAAGAAAAGGATTCACGCAGACTGAGAGGGAAGGGATAGAAAAACATTTTTCAGGCAAATAGAAATTAGAAAAAAGCTGGGGTGGCAATATTTATATCTGATAAAACAGACCTTAAAGTAAAGGCTATAACAAGAGAAAAGGAAGGCCACTACATAATACTAAAAGGAGTAATTCATCAAGAAGATATAACTCTGGTAAACATATATGCACCTAATACAGGAGCCCCTAAATACATAAAAAAATACTTCTACCCGAAACCGGTTTGGCTCAGTGATGGAGCATTAGTCTGCGTAATGAGGGTCCCGGATTTGATTCTGGTCAAGGGCATATGCCTTGGTTGCGGGCACATCCCCAGTGGGGAGCATGCAGGAGGTGGCTGATTGATGTCTCTCTCTCATCGATGTTTCTGAATCTCTATCCCTCTCTCTTCATCTCTGTGAAAAATCAATAAAATATATTTTAAAAAAACTTCTAGAGGATATCAAGGGAGAGATAGACAATACAATCATAGTGGGGGATTTTAACATACCACTGGCATCTCTGGACAGATCCTCTAGACAAAAAATCAGGAAAGAAACAGCAACTTCAAATAACACACCAGATCAGGTGGACCTAAGTGACATCTTCAGAGCATTTCACCCCAAAGTTACAGAATATACATTCTTCTCAAGTGCACATGGGACATTCTCAAAAATAGATCACATATTGGGTCATAAGCAAAGTCTCCTCAAATTAAAAAAGATTGAAATCATATCAAGTGTTTTCTCAGACCACAATGGCATAAGATTAAAAATAAACTACAGCCAAAACTGGTTTGACTCAGTGGATAGAGCATTGGCCTGTGGACTGAAAGGTCCCAGGTCCAATTCCGGTTAAGGGCATGTACCTTGGTTGCAGGCACATCCCCAGTAGGAGGTGTGCAGGAGGCAGCTGATCGATATCTCTCATCGATGTTTCTAGCTCTCTGTCCCTTTCCCTTCCTCTCTGTAAAAGAAAACAATAAAATATATTAAAAGAATAAATAAATAAACTACAATAAAAACATTCTAAAAAATTCAAACACTTGGAAGTTGAATAGCATATTAGTAAACTAAGACTGGTTATAAATAAGATAAAAGAAGAAATTAAAAATTTTCTGGAGCCGAGACCGGTTTGGCTCAGTGGATAGAGCATCAGCCTGTGGACTGAAGGGTCCCGGGTTCGATTCCGGTCAGGGGCATGTACCTTGCTTGCAGGCACATCTACACAGTGGGGCGTGCAGGAGGCGGCTGATCGATGTCTCTCTCTCATCAATGTTTCTGACTTTCTATCTCCCTTCCTCTCTGTAAAAAATCAATAAAACATATTAAAAAATTTTTTTCTGGAGACTAATGACAATAAGAACACAACAATGCAAATGCTATGGGACACAATGAAAGCAGTGCTGAGAGGGAAGTTTATAGCTCTACAGGCCTACATCAAAAACAGGAAAATATAGTAATGAATCAACTAACTCAACAACTCAAAGAATTAGAAAAAGAGCAACAAAAAAAACCCACTGTGAGTAGAAGAAAGGAAATAATAAAGATCAGAGCAAAAATGAATGACATAGAGACCCAAAAATAAGATACAAAAAATCAACAAAACCTAGAGCTGGTTCTTTAAAAGAATAAACAAGATTAATGAACCTCTAGCCAGGCTCACCAAGAAACAAAGAGAGAGGACCCACATAAACAAAATCAGAAATGAAAGAGGGGAAATAACTACAGACCCCACAGAAATGCAAAGCATTGTTAAAAAATATTATGAACAACTCAATTCTAACAAATTTCACAACCTACAAGAAATAGACAGATTCCTAGAAAAACACAACCTTCCAAAACTCACATAGGAAGATTCTAAAAATCACAACACACTGATGAATAAGGAAGAAATTGAAGAGTCATCAAAAAGCTTCCAGAAGACAAAAGCCCAGGGCCAGACAGCTTCACAGGGGAATGTTACCAAACATTCATAGAAGAAATAAAACTCATTCTTCTCAGACTATTCCAGAAAATTCAAGAGAAAGGAACACTTCCAAACTCCTTCTATGAAGCCAGCATCACCCTAATTCCAACACCTGATAACACAATGAAAGAGAATTACAGACCAATATCCCTCATGAACATAGATGCCAAAATCCTCAACATAATTCTAGCAAATCGTATCCAGCAGTACGTCAGAAAGATCATCCACCATGACCAAATAAGATTTATCCCAGGGATACAAGAATGGTACAATATTCGCAAATCAATAATTGTGACACATCATATAAACAAATTGAGAGATAAACATCATATAGTCACATCAATTGATGCAGAAAAAGCATTTGACAAAATCCAACAACTTTTCTTCATAAAAACTCTCAGAAAACTGGGATTAGAAGAATTATACCTCAACATAATAAAAGCCATATATGATAAACCCACAGCCAACATCATACTCAATGGGCAAACCTAAACCATTTCCTTTAGAAATAGGAACAAATAGGAATGCCCACTTTTACCACTCCTATTCAAAATAGTGCTGGAAATATTAACCATTGCAATTAGACAAGAAGAAGAAATAAAAGGCATCCAAATATAAAAAAAAGAAGTAAAACTGTCCTTATTTGCAGATGACATGATACTGTACATAGAAAACCCTAAAGACTCCATCAAAAAATTATTAGATGTGTTAAATGAATTCAGCAATGGAGCAGGATACCAAATTAACACCAAGAAATCTTTGACATTTCTATATACTAATAATGAACTTACAGAAAGAGAGACTAAAATGCAATCCTATTTACAATCGCACCAAAAAAATTAAGATACCTAGGAATAAACTTAACTAAGGAGGTAAAAGACCTATACGCAGAAAACTACACAACTCTTAAAAAAAAAAAAAACAGAGGAAGACATAAACAGATGGAAGAACATACCATGTTCATGGATTGGGAGAATCAATATCATCAAAATGTCCATTCTTCCCAAAGCAATTTATAAATTCAATGCAATCCCCATAAAAATACCAAAGGCATACTTCACAGACCTAGAACAAACCTTCCAAAAATTTATCTGGAATAAAAAAAGATCCCGAATAGCTGCAGCAATCATTAGAAAGAAGAACAAAGTAGGTGGGATCTCAATAGCAGATTTCAAGCTGTATTACAAAGCCACTTTTCTCAAAACAGCCTGATACTGGCACAAGAACAGACACATAGATCAATGGAATAGGACAGAGAACCCAGAAATTGACCTAAACCATTATGCCCAATTAATATTTGACAAAGGAGTGACGAACATACAATGGAGTCAAGACAGTCTCTTCAACAAATGGTATTGGAAAAATTAGACAGATACATGTAAAAAAATGAAACTAAACCACCAACTTACACCAGACACAAAAATAAACTCAAAATGAATAAAGGACTTAAACACAAGATGGGAAACCATAAAGATATTAGAGGAATCCACAAGCAGCAAAATCTCTGACATTTGCTGAAGGAACTTCTGCACCGATACACCTCCTCGGGCAATGGAAACTAAAGAGAAAATAAACAAATGAACCTACAACAAAATAAAAAGCTTTAGCACAGCAAAGGAAACTATCAACAAAATAACAAGAAATCCCACTGCATGGGAGAACATATTTGCCAATGATATCAATGATAAGGGTTTAATCTCCAACATTTACAGAGAACTCATACAACTTTACAAAAAGAAGATAACGCCTGAATAAAAAAATGGGCAACTGATCTAAATAGGCACTTCTCAAAAGAAGACACAAGGAAGGCCAAGAGACATATGAAAACCTGCTCAAAGTCATTAATCATCAGAGAGATGCAAATCAAAACAACAATGTGGTACCATCTCACACCTGTCAGAATGGCTATCATCAACAAATCAACAAACAACAAGTGTTGGCAAGGATGCGGAGAAAAGGAACTCTCGTGAACAGTTGGTGGGAATGCAGACTGGTGCAGCCACTGTGGAGGACAATATAGAGTTTCCTCAAAAAACTAAAAATGGAACCCCCATTTGATCCAGTGATTCTACTTCGAGGAATGTATCCTTAGAAAGTAGAAACACCAATCAAAAAGAATATATGCACCCCAATGTTCATAGCAGCACAATTCACCATAGCTAAGATTTGGAAACAGCCTAAGTGCCCATCAGCAGATGATTGGATTAAAAAACTGTAGTACATCTACACAATGGGACACTATGCTGCAGTAAAAAAGAAAGAACTCCTACCATTTGCAACAACACGGATGGAGATGGAAAGCATTATACTTAGTGAAATAAGCCAGGCAGAGAAAGACAAATATCACATGATCTCACTCATGTGTGGAATATAATGAATTACATAGACTGATGGTCAAGATCAGATCCAGAAAATGAGAAACATGGAACAAAACAACAAACATTGGGGAAGGTGGGGGTTGGTGGGAGTAAGGGGGAGAGATCAATAGAGGGATTTTCGTACATGCATATGAGTATAATCATTGGACAAAGACAACACAGGTGGGGGTGGGGCATGAGATGGAGCGGGAGATGAGGGGAGTGGGGATAATTGGAGAATAAGGACATGTAAAAAAAATTATTTTAATTACTATAATAAAACATTAAATCTAATCCATACAGTGGTCACCATACCCTTAAGAGAAATTGTTTCATGTGACAAAGATTTTTAAATGAAACTCTCTGTCGCCTGAAAATTGTTTTGGAAGGAAATAAAGAGAAGTTTCCTTCAAATATGGTCAGGATTGTAATTGAAACTCAATATATTTGGCCTCTTGAGCTAAGGTGAGTAATCTTTATTTTTGCCCCCTGATAAAGTTTATATAAAGTTACAAAAAGAAATTGACAACCAGTTTCAAATTGAATTGCCATGGACTACAGCAAAGAATATTCTTGCATGATATTATTCTACAATGTCAGTATAATTCTTGATATTTCACAACAGCATATTGTACAATTATCCCAAACAAAATTACAAACTAATTCTTTGAAAGTTTGGCAGCAATTTAAAAAAAGACATGAAAGGATTTAATCCCTTTCAGAAGGAATTAAGGCACTGGGAAGGTACTTGAGCATTCTAACTGGTCCCTCTTACCTTTTTTGCTAAGAGGGACCCTCTTCTCACAATCCAATTGCCCTCAGCTGTTGCCCGAGGTTTCTATTCATGCTGAGGTTGAAGCCTCAAGGTGGCTGGTATAATGGATCTGTCTCGTTTGAGCTGTGCCCTCCCTGGAGAAGGAACCTGAGTTTCCTGAGATATGTGATCAGTGCCAGGGCCCCACCTCCAGGCAAGGGGATCCCAAGGCAGGTGCTGGGTGTGGAGGCCACGGGGGCATAGGCTACCATGGAGACAGAACTGAACCTCACAACACCTGCTTGGTCCCGGAGGATGACTGGCTAGCCAGAGACGTGTAAGATTCCTCAGGGAAGAAACAACCTAAGACAGGCACAGTTGCAGAGAGGCCATCAGGAGAAAGCTTGGGGTCCAACAAAGGTGAGCACAGACCCTCACTCCCCACAACCGTAGAGGGGCCTGAACCCTCACCCCTTGTCAGGGAGGTCTCCAGCCCCCTTGGCTGCCTCACTTCCCACGCCCAACACAGATCTGGACCCAGACAGAGACTGTGCCCAGCTCAAATGGGGACCCAGGTAACAGACAGAAACTTGGCCAACAGCAGCTCTCCTATATCTAAATCCAGCCTTGCATCAGGAATGCTCAGGGCCTACTCAAGAATGCAAATAATCCTTCCCACTAATATTTACAGGGTAATCTAAGATTGCTGGTAGAGTATTAAATTTGACAGTAAAAGAGTAATCAAGCTTTCAGATTAATTTAAATTTGCTAATTGAAATAAGTGAATATTCAAGAAAATTGAATTGTGCTGGACAAAAAGCTGTTTCTAAAGTATTAACCAAAATTTATATTGGTAGTTCATTTTATGGTAAAATTGCTTAACATGCAAGGAACATGAAGCTGTCATATTTTTGTGCGAAAAATTAAAATTTAAAAGTTATCAGGGTTGCATTAAAAAATTTACAAAAGTCTGAGGAGAAACCAAGATGGCGGCATAGGTAAACACCTAAACTGCTGCCTCGCATAACAATTTCAAAATTACAACTAAAAGACAGAACAGACACCATCCAGAACCACAGGAGAGCTGGCTAAGTGAAAATTCTATAACTAGAAGTATGGAGAGGGATTCACGAAGACTCAGAGGAGCTGTAAAAAGCTGAGGTAGGGAGACAAGCTCGTGGAGAGGATGGGCAGAGGAGGGTCTGGCTGGCTTCCTCTCAAGGGAGGGAGATGGAAAATCCCGACCGCACTGAACCCCAGCTCTAGGCGAGACTCATATGGGAGAGTCTGTACTGTTGTGAAAAAGAAGGAATGCAGGGAAACTTAGGGGAGCCGCGAAAAACAGAGGTCTGGGGCAGCATGAAATCCAGGTCCGACTGCATTGAACCACCATTTCGGGCAAGACTCTGGGGACCCAGACCCATACAGGTCCCTAGAGCACACAGAAACTCAGGGGAACCGGAAAGACAGAGGTCTAGAGGCTCGCACGCGCTCAAAAGGCAGAGGTCTAAAGCCACAGAGGGCTGCAGACATTACCCAGAGGCATTGAGCCCAGGGGTTGCCATGTAGGGCGGGGCTGGCAGGAGGCCAAGGCTGTCGGCTCAGCCCTGCAGCTCCACCACATCCAAGCCCAGCACAGAGGCTGTTGCAGTCTTTTTTTTCTGTTCATTAGATTTTTATTTTTTTAAATTAAATCTTTTTATTCAGATTATTACATTTGTTTCTCTTTTTTCCCCTCCATAGCACCCGTCCACCCAGCTCCCACCCCTCCCTCTGCCCTTAGCTCCCTCCTGTTGACCTCATCCATAGGTGTATGATTTTTGTCTCTCCCTGTACACCTCTCACCCCTTACCCCCTGAGAATTATCAGTCGACTCCCTTTCTGTGGTCCTGATTCTATTATATTCACCAGTTTATTCTGTTGATCTAATTTTTAATTCACTTAATTTTTAGATTCACTTGTTGATAGATATGTATTTGTTGTTCATAATTTTTTGGCTTTTACCTTTTTCTTCTTCCTCTTCTAAAAGAGTACCCTTCAGCATTTCATATAACACTGGTTTGGAATTGATGAACTCTTTTAGCTTTTTCTTATCTGTGAAGCTCTTTATCTGCCTTTCAATTCTGAATGTTAGCTTTGCTGGATAGATTATTCTTGGTTGTAGGTTCTTGCTATTCATCACGTTGAATATTTCTTGCCACTCCCGTCTGGCCTGCATGGTTTCTGTTGAGAAATCAGCTGA
>PVJN01013513.1:5338-48709 GCA_004026805.1 Lasiurus borealis
CACATACCTCCTCGACCCCTTCTTCCTTCCCCTTCCCCTCTCTGAGCGTATATAAGAAGAGCCACCAAGAATAAAAATTTTGAGGCTTGATCAGAACACCATTTGTCTTGCCTCCATTCTTCGTGTCCCTGTCTGTTTCTCATTCTCTTAGGTGCGTCGCCCCGCCGTTCCTGTTGACTTGCCCTGCAGGCCGGGGCATGTAGGACATTTTTTCCATTGATTTTTAGGGAGAGTGGGAGGGGGAGAGACAGAGAAACATTGATGTGAGAGAGACATATTAATTGATTGTCTCTCACACATGCCCCCATCAAGGCTGGGGATCAAGCCTGCAACCAAGGTATGTGACCCTTTGGGGGTTCTTTTTCACGCCATCATGTAATCTTTCTTTTATTTCCTCCCTTCTTAGCTCCTAATGTATAAGAGCAACTGTAAAACTGTCCTCCTTAGTCAGGCCCTTGGGCTGTGGTGGCTGAGGAGCAGGTAACAAACCCCAGCTCTCTCCCCTGCAGGCCAGCAGTTCCAGCAGGTGGGAGACTGCCAAGAAAGTTGCAGGTGGGCCGGTGAGATCAGCAGGCCAGTGAAGCTGGGAAAAGATGCACAGGAAATGCTAAAGGGAGGCTGGGAGATATGGCTAGAGCACTGACAATGTCTGCTGCAAAGTCTCATAACACCCACAACAAAACCCATTTCACAGATGAAGCACAGGACGTTAAGTGGTTATCTGTTCTGGTCACATAGTAAGTGCAAAATGAAGGTTTAGCCGAGACCGGTTTGGCTCAGTGGATAGAGCGTTGGCCTGTGGACTACAAGGTCCCTGGTTCGATTCCGGTCAGGGGCATGTACCTTGCTTGCGGGCACATCTCCAGTGTGGGGCGTGCAGGAGGCGGCTGATCGATGTCTCTTTCTCATCGATGTTTCTGACTTTCTATCCCTCTCACTTCCTCTCTGTGAAAAATCAATAAAATATATTTAAAAAAAAAATGAAGGTTTAAATCCAGGCAGACCACCTCCCAAGTCTGTGCCCTTCAACTTGATGCAGTATTTGTCAGCTCTTTTACCCACACCAGCTCATCTTTTTTTTTTTAAGTTTTCACTGCTCATTTGCTTAGTAAACTATATATATAATTGATTTCAGAGAGGAAGAGAGAGGGAGAGAGAGAGAGAAACATCAACGGTGAGAGAGAATCATTGATCGGCTGCCTCTTGCATGCCCCGCACTGGGGATAGAGCTTGCAGCCTAGGCATAGGCCCTGACTGGGAATCGAACCATGACCTCCTGGTTCACAGGTAGATGCTCAACCCTGAGCCACCCCAGCCGGGCCCAGCTCCTCGTTTCAGACAGAACGCCTGCACGTCGGTCTGTGTGGCGGACATCTGGAAACGCACTAAAGCCAACCAAATTGTTCCTTCCTGCAGGAGGCCCTTTGTCATCCTGACTTTTCTCAGCCTCCATCGCCGCCGCCGCCGCAGTCATGTAATCAGGGCGCTTTTCATGCCGGTCAGCTCCTAATTCCTGCAATTTCCTCTCAACGGGCGCTCCAGATCCCGCTGCTGATTGCAGCCATTCACAGCCCCGCGCTGGGTGCTGGGTGTGCTTACCAGGTGCAGACTCCCCAGCCCCCAGCTTTTCGTTTGAAACCAATTTCACTTTATGTCCACATTTCAAGAATTATTACCCTCTCTTCAAAACGGTAAATGACTTGTTCCTGAAAAGAGTTTGGCCACAATTATCTTTTTTTCTCTATATAAAAAAAAAAATCAAAGTATTTCCTGTTGCTAGAGAAAGTATGGACTTCATCATCTGCTCAGCGTTCCCAGCAGGCGAGGTTCTCTTGACAGTGGAGTTCACAACCTCCGGCCCCGGGGGTGAAACAAATAGACTATGGACTTGTACGTCATAGTGAATGGGATGATGATAAAACTTTATTTAGTGTGTTGATAAAGTGTTCCCGATTAAATATGTGCTGCTTTTTACATGTGATGGAGCACTTTGTATCATCAGAAACACAACAGGAAACAACGATAAAGCAGTGATGTGGGTAATCATTCCCTAGAGCAGTTTCTCAACCATAACAAAGTTGATTAGGTCAGATCATTTTTTTGTTTGTTTGTTTTGTTAATCTTCACTCAAGGATATTTTTTTAAATTTATTGTTGTTGTTATTTCAGAGAGAGAGTGGAAGGGAGGGTGAGAAGGGGAGAGAAAGAGAAAAATCAATGTAAGACATATTTATTGCTTGCCTCCCCCATGTGCCCCTACCACAGCCAGGGATCGAAAATGCAACCCAGGAACGTGCCCTTGACCTGGAATCAAACCCATGACCCTTTGGTGTGTGAGCCGACCCTCTAACCACTGAGCACCACTAGCCGGGGCTGGATAATCCTTTGTTGGGATGGGCTGATCTGTGACCCAGAGGGCACTTAGTAGCACTACTGGTCTCGACTTGCTAGATGCCAGTAGCGATGCCCATCCCTACAAGCTGAGGTAGCCAAACACATCCCCAGAAGTTGCCACGTGTCCTCTGGGAAGCAGAACCGCCCCTGGTTGAGAAGCACTGTCCCAAAGGACAGTAACAAGGAAACGACCCGCGGTGTGTCTTCTGGCCTGTCCCCCGCCCGCCGGCATCTCTGACAATCTCTCTTCTCGGTTTCTATTTTACTGGTATTCTGAGATTGACCAGTTTTAGTTCCTTGTATTTTGCAATCTTTTTGGCCGTCTGTCACCTACCATTGTCTTCTAGATGTCCCCCCTGGCCCCAGCCCCCCAGTTTGGGTCCAATGACTGCATTTCTGAACCTGGGGAGTCCCTGTTGCCTTCGCATCGATACTGGGAGCCTTACTTTCTTGCAAACATTAGGTCTGAGAAGAAATCACTGAAAATGGGTGGAAAAGAGGCTGCCTCTGAACATCTGCACATTTTAGCACTTCCCCTTCATAACTTCGTTTCGATCCTATGATGTGTAAAACAGTGGGGGAAAGGCAGGAGGGGGAATTCAGAGCGACATTTTGGTGTGCCTGAGAGAACTAATGAAGGAAAAAGAATCTGGGTTTTCTAAAATCTAGTAAGGAGACTTTAAAAAAAAATCTTTAAAAATGTGGTAGTTCTAGTCAAAGAACTTTTAATGGTCTGATAAAAACATTTGTATCCACAGCCACAAAAGCCTGCTCTTGTATTTTTCCAAAGTTCAGGCCAAGGATAGCAAACAACTTTCACCCATCCCAGCAACATGATGGTTTGTCTCTTTACACTGCGCTTTCCCATCGGATCTCTAGAGCTGGACTTCACAAGACAGGCCAACCAGATTGGAACCAAATCTACCGTGTTGCCAGAACCCAAGCAAGGTTTCTGAGGGAAACTGAGCTTTCAGGTTTGAAGCTGATGCCCAGTAGTTGCCACCACCCATCAACGGTCAAATTTAATGACTGTCACTGTTCAGATGGTGGTTTGAATTGACCCAGTTGAGTCTATTCAAAACTCTGGTATCCAAATTTCTGTTGGTCTAAGGCAGTGGTTCTCAACCTTGCTAATGCTGCAACCCTTTAAGACAGCTCCTTATGCGGTGGTGACCCCCAACCATAAAATTATTTCCGTTGCTACTTCATAACTGTAATTTTGCTACTGTTATGAACTGTAATGTAAATATCTGATATGCAGGATGTATTTTCATTGTTACAAATTGAACATAATTAAAGCATAGTGATTAATCACAAAAACAATACGTAATTATATATTGTGAAATATTTCTTCTAATTATAAATAAATGAAATTTTGTCTTGAATCATGGTGTAGCATGGGTAACAGTCTTCATATGACAACAGTAAACTACATTGCTACACTTTGCTACACTGAGGAGCGGTCTGTTGGTTCCTAAGACCATGGGAAATATATGTTTTCCGATGGTCTTAGGTGACCCCTGTGAAAGGGTCGTTCGATTCCCAAAGGGGTCGCGACCCACAGGTTGAGAACCACTGGTCTAAGGCCCTTGCATCCTTTAAGATCCAATGCCTTACCTGAGGATCTCCCCTCTTGGAGCATCCATATCACGATGACCACATTTTTAGCGTTCTCCGTTATATTGTAGTCATTTGTGATCTGTTTGTTTTTGTCCTTTCTAAACTTGAAGTTTCTTAAAGGCAGATGTCTAATTAGTTTATCCTTATGCACAGATAAACTGTCTCTGTACAGAGAAGGAGCCCAGCAAATACTTGTGCAATTGAACTTAGTCTTGGTGGAATCACCTTAGGTCTTGCTGTGTCATTTAATGCATCTTGGCTGAGGATGAAAGGAGGAAGGAAGGAAGGAAGAAATGAAGGAAGGAAGGAAGGAAGGAAGGAAGGAAGGAAGGAAGGAAGGAAGGAAGGAAGGCTGTTTTGTGTATTTTTACTTGAATATGTTTAACTACCAGAACCCTTTAGGAGGTATGAAGTACTCTGTTGAAATCATAATAAGACCGTAATGATATGGGGCAATGCTTGCCTCGTCTAAAGAAAAAGGTGGTTATTAATGAGAACGACACACTGTTCTCCTCCTGCCCCCGGCTTGTAAAATGTGCAGAGAAAGGAAACTTGTTACTCAGGGGACAGATAAGCTTGTTTCCCTGCTAATGAGCTTTATTTCCTTTGGCTTGCCTGAGTTTTTTCTATGGTTCTAGGGTTGTGAGGGACAAGAAAAATGAAGTGCTGCTTTATCCATCTGAAGCTCCAGGACTTCTCAAATATGTGAATATCTGTGTGTTCTCTCCTTGGTGCAGGAACTTTGGTCACGTGACAGTGTTTCCTCCAAATGTAACATCCATCGACCCAGCCCTGGGTTTTCCATTATCAAGCAGATTCTGCAGAATCCTGCAGCTGGTTCTGCTGCTTCTGCTGAAAGGGTGTGATAAAGCCTCCCTGGCAGCTCGCTCTATGCAGCGATAAAGAATACGGGAGCTCTGTTGGAATAGAAATCAGGCTGGGGCCGGAACCAATTTGGCTCAGTGGATAGAGCATCGGCCTGCGGACTGAAAGGCCCCAGGTTTGATTCCGATCAAGGGCATGTACCTTGGTTGTGGGCACATCTCCAGTAGGGGGCGTGCAGGAGGCAGCAGATCGATGTCTCTCTCTCATCCATGTTTCTAACTTTCTATCCCTCTCTCGTCCTCTCTGTAATAATTCAATAAAATACATTACAAAAAATATTTAAAAAAAAAATCAGGCTGGAAATGAAGCAAGAGTGACTTCAGTGAAGGGTAAAGGAAGGTTTCCTGACCAATCACAGGGGCTCAAAGACATGTGGTGTAAGTCACATGGCCTTTAAAGCACACAACACCGAAAGAGAGGACTTCTTCTCTAAGATAGTCATGTTCGAGGCCAAAGTAGACATGATGGAATTTGGGGTACACTGTTGATGTGGAAAAGAACCCTTGGGGCTTTGCTTGATGGGATCTTGAAATCTAACCAAAATGGGTGGATGACATTGAGAGGAAAGTAGTTAAAGCAGGAGGCCCAGTCTAAAGAAATGAATATGACCAGATCTAAATTTCCTAAGATACAGACTCTTCACTGGTGGGCCATACCCCTAGAGGGCATGTAGGCAGCAGGGATTTGAATTTATGTCAAATTTTGTACATTTTTATAGAATAAGGGTTCATCCCTAGAAAGTAAAATTTTAACTACTTGGTTGCCCAAGGAATTAGATTCCCTAAGCCAGTGGTTCTCAATCTGTGGGTCCCGGGTCACTCAAGACCATCAGAAAACACAGATATTTACATTATAATACATAACAGTAGCAAAATTACAGTTATGGAGTAGCAACGAAAAGAATTTTATGGTTGGGAGGTCACCACAACATGAGGAACTGTATTAAAGGGTCATGGCATTAGGAAGGTTGAGAACCACTGCAGCTAAGCAAAAAGAGAAAAGTGGAGGTTGGTTCTAAAGGTCAAAGTGTAAGGATAAGGGACATTTTGGAGGGCCCGGAAGTTAAAATTCATAGCCATCCCATCTGATATATTAGGGCTTTTCAGGAGAAGGGGGTGATTCAAATGAGGAGGGTGAGAGGTGCAGTTGTCCATGTTTATTTCACCGCCTGGCACATCCCAATCTGCTCCTGCAGACTTGCGAAGAGCAGAGACTTTATGAGGTGACACTCAGATATGCTCGGCTCCTCAATATTTAATGATGGCAGGCCTTTCAGTTGCTCGCTTCCTTGGTTATTTTTAGTCCCAAGATCTCAACAGAATGAAGATGCCATGGCCGTATTCCAGATTGCCCTGGAGCAGGCCTAAAATAAATGGTAGTTGCTCGCACAATTTGATATGAGAGACTTTAAGAGCATCATTGCCCATGGATGTGCTATGGACAATGCCAGCAACCCCACCATGATGAGGATCCCTGGACTGTGTTACAGCTTGACTCAGGTTACATGGGACTAGATCAATCACCCATTTCTTAGTGCTGAATCAGGACTCTCTTTTTTTCTCAACTGAGAATATGTTGAGTGTGCGCGCCTTGTATTCGGTTTTAAGCATGAGGGAAGAGAGAGAAACAAGGTTGAAAACTGAGAGCAGAATTACAACAGATGATAGGGTGGGGAAAGGTATGAAGTTCCAATAGAAAAGCAGCAGGAAGTGAGGGATGCTGGGATGACCCTACAGCAGCAGTTCTCAACCTGTGGGTCGTTCGACCCCTTACCCTTTCACAGGGGTCGCCTAAGACCATGGAAAAACACATATTTTTTCATGGTCTTAGGAACCAACAGACTGCTTCTCGGTGTAGCAACGTGTAGCAATGTAGTTTACTGTTGTCATATGAAAACTGTTGCCCATGCTACACCACGATTCAAGACAAAATTTCATTTATTTGTAATTAGAAATAAATATTTCACAATATATAATTACATATTGTTTTTGTGATTAAGCACTATGCTTTAATTATGTTCAATTTGTAACAATGAAAATACATCCTGCCTATCAGATATTTACATTATAGTTCATAACAGTAGCAAAATTACAGTTATGAAGTAGCAACGGAAATAATTTTATAGCTGTCTTAAAGGGTTGAGGCATTAGGAAGGTTGAGAACCACTGCCCTAGAGGTAAACTTAAGTGGCTTTTCAGATGGGCCCAGGACTAGCTCTAGGGATGGAATGTGGCCTTGGTTTCCATATCGATTTCTACTTTAGGTCAGGCATTATTAGGTTTGAGGTCAAAGTGCTTTAAACAATGCAGGTAAGAGCAAGACTCACTTAAGTAAAGGGTACAGAAGTCCTTCGGGTTTGAAGGCTGGTTTACCAGTTCCACCAGGAAATGTCCTCCATCAGGATGTCGATGGTGGTTCCATGGACGTATACATTTGTCCAAATTCAGCAAGCAGCAAATGAAAAATCTGTTCATTATGTGGTTCATGCTTCAATAAAAATTAAAATATAAAAAGTGAATTATTATAGCTATAAAAAGTAAACTTTTGACCTTACTCAACTCGTCTAATCTCCTTAATATGGTCTACTTGAAAATTAATTTATCTTGTGGACTAATCACCAACTGTCACATTTGGGCTAAAAGTACACTTGATAAAACCTTGCAGAAAAAGTCCAAAGTTCATTTCTATCTGTTGAATCATTCCACTTGTCTTTTTTTTTTTTTTTTAAATCCTAAATGTGGTTTCTATTTTAGTAATGGAAATAGCATCGACTTTGGGAATGACTGTTGAATTCAGGATATCCACTTGGTCAATTAGCATTTTTGAGGTGTTATTGTTCACTTTGGGGTTAAGATTTTTTAGAAGTTATTCATTTTTGTCAAGGAAGCAAAATATGTTTTCCTTAGAGTAGTGAATCAGGAATCTTTACCTATTAGGCACATCAATATTCACATTAAACATACTGGTTTTCTTTCTCTTGGCCTGTTGGTTCTCAGACTCTATTTAATTGAAAAAGAAAAGAACACACACACAGGCTTAATCTTTATCTTAAACCCAAACTTTCCAGAGCCTCAGAGACTGGTCCTTTGGTGGTTGGATAAAACAAAGTTGGCTCCACAAGGACTGCCCTGGTATTTTCCAGCTAAAATTAGCGATTGTGCAGCAAGTGGAGGCAGTCATTAAGACACGTGAATCACCCGGTCATCCGAGCCATGGTCTGGGTTTCTTGGGTTGAGGATGGAGCTTCAGGTCCCGGGAGACCAGTTCCTTAACAAGAAAGATAAGAGGCTGCTGTTTAACTCGACCTTGCAGCTGGTCGCCCAGCTGGGATGGGAAAATTCCTGAATAAATGAAGAGAGCTCTGCATTTCCTCTCTGTGCTCCTTAAAAGGAAGAGGGCCCGGGCCAGACTTGGGAACACTTCCCAGCTGTGCTGTAGTCATTCTGCTCTCTTCTTAGCTGTCCCCCTCTAGCTAACTGTAAGCATTTGCTTACTATTAGTGATGTGGTTCTTTGATTTGGTATTCAAGTGTTACAAAGAGCTTGTTGGGTAGCAGGATAGCGAATTATTTTTGTACCTTTGGGGAAAATACTGCTGCTCTACTCTAGCAACCATCAGGCCAGAATGGTCAGCCCAAAGAACTGTGGTTTGTATTTTTGGCTTTTGATGAACCTCTTCTCATTTTCTTTTTGATTCACTGTCTACTTAACTTTTTTTTTTCTGCTTTTATGTCCTGCTGGCCTTGGGTGAACAATTTTATTCACAGTCAAGAGAAAGGGAGTTTTACGTGGAGCTCACCAGAGACAGACCTAGAGACCAAGATTTAAATTCAAGTGCTTTCAGGGGAAGAATTCCGGGGAAGAAACAATAGGAAGTGTGGGAGTGTTGTGGGGGAAAGGAAGGAGTCAGGCAAGAGGGAGGACCAAGCACAGTCTCACCATGGCCTGCCCCTTCTGCAGGGAGCTCCAGAGAAGGTAGTTGTCTCAAACAGAGATAAGGGAGTCGAAGTATTGATACTCTTGTGCCCATCAATCAGTGGGTAAAGACTGTCTTGGGAGTGCACACATGACTCAGCTTTCATGACTTTCTGAGAGACAGGAGCTCTGGTACTGAGGACAGTCCTCTGACCAAGAGACACACATTACAACTATGGTGAATGAAAGCATCCTGGGAATCGGTGCACAAGAAAATGTGGTGTGTGCCTGGCCAGCCTGGCTCAGTGGTTGAGTGTTGACCTATGAACCAGGAGGTCACAGTTCGATTATAGATCAGGGCATATGTCCAGGTTATGAGTTCAATCCTGGGGAGAGGGCAGGGAAGGGGGGTGGGTGTGTGAGTGTACAGGAGGCAGCCAATCAATGATTCTATCTCATCATTGATGTTTCTCTCTCTGTGTGTGTCTCCCTTTCTCTCTGAAATCATTAAAAACTGAAAAAGAAATAGAAAATGTGGTGGGGACAAAAATGGTGAAGGAATAAAAGAGAATACAGGTAAAGCACAACTTCTATCTAGTAGCAGGTTTTTTCTTTGTGGGGCTGTGATGGGGCAAAGATGGCCCTCCCTTCTTTCTTCTATTCCTCCCTTCTTTTATGCTTTCTCTTGCCCTCCCCTACCCTCCCCCACCCCATTTTCCTCTAAGTCAATTTGTGAGTAGTGGGATGTTTGTTTGTTTTTTAAATGACTTGGCTAATTTATCAGATTGTTCCCCCTGACAAAGTGCAATATTTTGAAAGCTCTTTTTCCCCATCTTATTTGACTCTTAAAAGATCAAATCAAAGTGTTGTGAGGTGCCCTCCGGCTCTTTTAGGTTCTTGTCATACCAAGCAAGTTAGACAATGTTTGAGTACTTTTCCTTTCCTCTTAATCTCTTATTTCCTATCTTGCCATTACTTGTATTCACCTTGGAGAGCTTAAGTTTATATTTTATTTCAGTGTCTGTCTAGGGTTATAGACTTTATATCAGGTAGGGAATGTTTGGGGGTACAGGTAACACAATAAAAAACAACAACAATGATGGCTAAAGCAGGGTAAATAATTAGGTTCATTTGTCTTTCAGGGACATCTGGAAGAAAACAGTTGGTGGAATGGCTGGATAATATCTAAGATCTTTATGCTCTGCAGGTTGCCTTTCATATTCATGTTTTAATCATTCTATGGGGACAAGATAGCTATTATCAAAAGCTTTTCTGTGATAGCCTCAATTTTCCAGGATGCCTTCTTGGCCAGTACTTGATAAGTTGCTTCTCCCACAGCAATGGAAGCTAAAAAAGCAAGTGTCTACTGACAGGAAAGGAACAAAGAAAAGAGGTGACAATGAGTGTCAGTTTAGTTAAAGAGCAGCATCTGCCAAGATACCATGGAAGTATTTGAAATGATAAAAGCACTTATACTGGTACTTTCTCTCAGTATCTTTGTGGCTTGAAAGAAGTAGCTATTCGCCTAGCCAGCACGGCTCAGTGGTTGATTGTTGACCTGTGAACCAGGAGATTATGGTTCGATTCCCCATTAGAGCACATGCCCAGGTGGTGGGCTCCATACTGAGTGGGAGGCATGCAGAAGACAGATGATCAATGATTTTTTTTGTCATCATTGATGTTTCTGTATCTCTCTCCCTCTGTCCTCTCTCTGAAATCAAATATATATATGAGAAACCAAGATGAAGACATAGGTGAACACCTAAACTGCTGCCTCACACAACAATTTTTGAAACTACAGCTAAAAGACAGAATGGATAACATCCAGAACCACAGGAAAGCTGGCTGAGTGGAAATTTTAAACTAGAAAGAAAGAGAGGGTATCATGGAGACTCAGAGGAGCTGCAAAAAGCTGAGGTACAGAGACACGTACGTGGAGAAAACGAGTGGCTGAGTGACTGGCTGGCTTCCTCTAGGGGGAGGGAGACAGAAACTCCTGACTGCACTGAACCCCAGTTCTGATTGCATTGAACCTCAGTTCCAGGCGAGACTCATACGGGGGAGTCTGGACTGTCAGAAAAAGGGATGAGTGCTCGGAAACTCAGGAGAACTGCGAGAGACAGAAGTCTGGAGGTGCACGTGAGAGTGCACGCAGAGAGTACTGCAGTAATCACTGAGGGACACTGAGACCCAGGGGCCTCATAGGGCAGGGCTAATGGAAAGTCAAGGCTGTCTGCTCATCCCTGAGACTCCACCCCATCCAAGCCTAGTACAGAAGCTTTTGAAATTTTGCAAGTCTTCTCTCATAAGGCTGTCTCCAGCACAGAAGTTCTCCCAGTGCAGGCACAGCTGGTCCTCACAGCCAGTTGGCCTGGAGGTCAATTCTCCCCAGTGATACCAACAACAATCAAGACTTAACTACAACAAGACTGTACACACAGTGCACAAAGGGGTGCACCAAGAGTGTCCACCTCTGGTAAGGTGGAGCTATGGGGCCATATAGGACACCTAGCATACAAAGCTACTCTACCAACTCAGGTAAGCAGCAAAAATGCAGAGACAAAGAAACAGATCACAAAGGAAAGAAATGGAGGAAAACAAATGACTGGATATAGACTTCAAAACCATGGTTATAAGGTATTTCAAGAATTTCCTAGAAAAGATGGATAAATTTAGCGAGACCCAAGAGGAGATGGAAAAGGACCAACTAGAAATTACACATATATTGACTGAAATAAAAAATATTATACAGAAACCTAACCCCTACCCTGATCTGGGACACCCTTCAGGGTGAACCAATTGGCCCCCATCCATGAACAAGGCCTGTATCTTATCTAATAAAAGAGTAATATGCAGATTGACCATCGCTCCAACACACATGATGACTGTTCCCATGTGGTCAAAAGATCCTGCCCCCATGTGGATACAAGATGGCTAGCAGAGGAGGACAGTTGTAAAGGACCAGGCCTGCAAGTGGGGGGCAATTGGGGGTAATCAAGCCTACTTGGGGGGCAATTAGGGGTGACCAGGCCAGTAGAGGAGGGAAGTTGGGGTGATTGGGCCTGCAGGGGAGAGCAGTTAGGGGTGACCAGGCATGCAGGGGAGAGCAGTGAGGGGCAAACAGGCTGGCAGGGGAGCAGTTAGGCATCAATCAGGCTGGTAGAGGAGTGGTTAGGAGGTGATCAGGCTGGCAGGCAGAAGCGGCTAGGGGCAAACAGGAAGGCAGTCAGGTGAGCACTTGGGAGCCAGCAGTTCTGGATTGTGAGAGGGATGTCCGACTGCCCCTCATGGGGTCCCAGATTGGAGAAGGTGCAAGTTGGGCTGAAGGACACCCCCCCTTCGCCCTGTGACAAATTTTGTGCACTGGGCCTCTAGTATAGTTATATATACATGTAAGTTCATATGTGGCTAATATGAACTTCCCATGGGAGTTCAACAGGGAGACCAGGATTTCTACTGCTCACTATGACATGTACTGACCACCAGGGAGTGGCATGGAATGAAGAAAGGCCCCAGCTAGCAGCCAGAAGGAAAGCCTTGGCTGGCAGCTGGAAGGCCCTGACTGGCCCTGATCATAGGCCAGGCCTGGGACCCTACCTGTGCATGAATTTTGTGCACTGGGCATCTATGTGTGTGTGTTTGTGTGTATGTGTTTGTGTGTGTGTGTATATATATTATCTATATGTAAGTATTTTATATATATTTAAATACAGAATAAAGTATGTAGAATATGTATTACATACTGATAAAATATTTTTGTAAATACATTTTTATATATTCTGCAAAACATTTTTAAAATTGATTTTAGAAAGAGAGAGGAAGGGAAAGAGAGAGAAACATGAATTGGTTGCCTCCTACATGCTCCCTTACTGAGAATCAAGCCTGCAACCTGGACATGTGCCCTGAATTGGAATCTAACTGGCAACCTCTTGGGACATGGGATGATACTCAACTGACTGAGCCACAGCAGCCAGGACTATTCATATTTTTATATTTTTTGCTGAAGAAATTTAGATGATTAATTTGATATATTAGATTTTGTAAACATTTTAAATAAGCACATGATCAATAAGTATTTGAAATCTGGGTGAATAATAAATAATACTCCTAAAGTAAAATGGAAACCACTTTTTTTCAGCGTTGTTATACTTGTTAACAAGGAAGTCATCTAATATTTAGTGGCTACTCCCAAAAGTAAGCTGTTGTCTTTTTTTAATGAAGAAATTTGTCTTCACTTTGGAGCAAGCTTGTATTATTTGCAAATTGTGAAGGAACCACATCTAAATGATAATCCTATTAAACAGACCTCACATAAGTGTCCTTTGAAGTGGAATTTTTATTTTCAATAGTGCCATCTTTTTGTCATTGCACTTCTCAAAGAGTTCCTTACATATTCCTGTCCTTGAATGATGCCTCTAGGAAGGAAAACAGTTCAGGCAGTTGACTAGGAGGAAGAAGAGTATGATTTTTAAAAGTTGCAAAACCTATGGGTGCCTAGTATTATTATATGAATTAATATAATCACATGTAGTGTAATTAAAGAGTGTAAATGGCTCTGTCCTTCCTGTGCTAATATTTCACCCAGAAGTCCTTTCTTCTGACATCACTGGGTTTGCCTTGGATTCCTTACCTTGCCCAGCTGTCACCAATTGGTTTCTGAGACATGAGAGTGGGCTACCTGAGAAGTGATGACTCAAAGTCCATGTCTATTGGGCTTTGTGCTTACATCCAATTCTCTCAGTGGATTCTGCTCCAGGAGGAGATGAAAATGAGAAGTTATTGGAACATTTCACTTGTAAGAGGCAGCCAACTGCATATTAACCTTCAGCTCCTAACGGTATCCCTGCCAAAATGATAGTTGCTTAGCTTCCAAAGTCAAAGTTACTGATAAAATACAAAAGTTTTCTCCTGGTAGACTGTGTGTGTGTGTGTGTGTGTGTGTGTGTGTGTGTGTGTGTGAGAGAGAGAGAGAGAGAGAGAGAGAGAGAGAGAGAGAGAAAGAGAGAGAGAGAAGTGACCTTGGTTAGAATCATGGAGAAGGCCCTACTATCTGTTTATTGGTTATTTTCAGGACTTTATGGAGGCTACTGGTCTTGCTGCAAAAGCCTACCCCTCAGCCCAGGTAAAAGCTTTCCCTAGTAGACTATGAGCCATTAACATCCTGTCCTTCTGAAATGGGATGGACAAAAAAAAAAAAAAAAAAGAAATCAAAGTTCCAGGCTGATTATCTTTTATAATTTAACTAGAGGCCTGGTGCATGAAATTTGTGCAAGAGTAGGCCTTCCTTCCTCTGGCTCTCAGCACCTGCTTCCCTCTGGCACCTGGGACCCGGACTTTTCTCACAGTCCTGACTTCATCCAGAAGATCATCTTGCTATCTGGTCTAATTAGCATATTACACTTTTATTATTATAGACTAGAGGCCTGATGCACAAAGATTCATACAAGAATGGGCCTCCCTTTCCCTGGCTGTTGGCACCACTTTCACTCTATCCAGAGCCACCATCTGCCTATCCACTCTGCCCAGAGTCCCAGAGCAGCTGGGGCAATGCAGAACACCTGCGTTGTTGCCATGGCATCCCACCCCCAGCCACTCAGAGCCTGTGTATGCAAATTAATCTGCCATCTTTGTTGGGTCAATTTGCGTACTCACTCCTGATTGGTTGATGGGCATCTCAAAGGAATGGTAAATTTGCATGTTACTCTTTTATTAGTTTAGATATTAAAATGTCTCTGGTTAGTTTGGGGTTTGGTGGTATAGGAGAGGGGGAGAGTATGGAGAAAATAAGGAACAGAGAGAGTAGAGAAAATATTTTGAGAGCAACTGAAGCTTAACAATGTCAGATCCATTGTTTTGTTTTCATTTATTGAAGTAAGTTTTATAAATAGATCTCATGGTAATAGTACAGAAGTGGGTCTATTACACAAAATGTCTCCTTTGGAACTTAGCAAGTCCTGAAGGGAACATATTTCTTTTTCAGCTTAACTATTTCTGGCAAAATTTTTTATGAACAGCCTGCTGTTTGACTCTTTGAAACTGTTGATTAAGCCACGCTTTAAGGGAAATGAAAGTATCTTTGGTTTCTGCGCAGCCACTTCTTTATTTTTTCCTTTTGCCGTTTACCAACTTAATGCATCTGTGTTGACAGCTTAAGCCTGGAGATAAAATCAGAGGAAGGTTCTTATTGCATTTTGAGATTATGTTAAACACTCGAACACATAACAATTCTCCAAAGCGGAAATGACTCTGTAATCTCTCATCAAGATTTCAAGATTAATGACCAACATTTCCCTCACTGAAAGTATCAAAAAGCTGCAATGGCCAGAGAATGTTCTCACCCACACTGGCAAGGAGATGATTATAGTCTCCAGTGGAAGCTGTGACTTCCGGTTGCTTTTTTCCCCCCTTGTGAAAACAATGGTTTCTGGTTACCCTCCCAGGATACTGTGACTTCGTGAAACACCACTTCATAAAACTAACCCTGCGGAAGCTGACGTAGGCGAGATGGCGAATGCATCTGTCTTTGGAAATGAGATCTTTCTCTTCGGAAAGATGGCAGGGAAAATAATATCCTAGGCCAGCACCTATTGCTGTGCCGGGAGACTGGGCTCTCTCAGAAGTGACGATTGATTGAATGTAGATCTCAGCATGTGCAGCTGACCCATAAGCACTGCTTTTCATTTTTCTTGACAGAAAATCTATTTTTTCCTCCTTCGGCCTGGCGTTGTGTACATGCTCATTGAGAAGAAAACTGCTAACGGTTTTTCCAAGAGAGCTTTTGCCTACAGAGGAAATGAACCCCATTTTTACTTTTATGTTATATCAACAGGGAAGGAAAAAGATGAAGAGGTTAGAACGGTGGGTAACATTTGTCTTCCTTTTCTTGTTTTTTTTTTCCCCCTCTTGTTGATGTCATTTCTTGCCTCCTCTATTTTTTATTCTTCTGCTGTCTTTATATCTTCCTTTCCCAGCCCCCACCCCCATTCCTATGCAGTCATGTTCTCTATCTCTTTACTTTCTTTCCTGTCTCTGTCCCAAAAGGAATCCCTCTGCTGAATGGGGGAGAGGAATAGATAAGAGAGGGGAAGATTCTACAATAAAACAAAGGTGATGTTCTGGTCCTTTAGTTGAGCTGGTTGGCTCTACCTTAAACATACATCCAGAATTCAACCACTTATCACTACCGCTACTGCCGTAGTTTAACCCACCACCATCTCTTGCCTAATTATTACATGGTAACTGATCACTCTCATTCCACCCTTGCCTCTGTACTGGGAACATATCAACCAGGATGGCCCTTTGAAAAGTTAAATCATTCTTCTGCTCACAGTCCTTCACTGGCTTCGGAACAACTTCCAAGTTGCTTACAATGAACTGGAAGGCTCTAAAATAAGTGAGGCAGCCCCTTGCCACATCTTTAGTCTCAGCTCCTGTCATGTTTCTCCTTGCTCACGTGACTCCAGCCACTCCACTCTCCCTGCTGCTCCGCCTTCAGGGCCTTCTTCGTTACTCCTCCTCTGTCTGGACCACTCTTCCCCAGAGAACCGAAGCCTCTCTTCCCGACTTCTTCGTGTCTCTGCTCAAATGTCAATCCTTTATTAAACTCTCTTGAAAGAGTCTCTCCAGACCAGTCAGCATGGATCAGTCGTTGAGCATCATCTTATGAACCAGGAGGTCATGGCTCGATTTCTGGTCAGGGCACATGCCTGGGTTGTGGGCTCAGTTCCCAGTAGGGGGTGTGCAGGAGGTAGCCAGTCAATGCTTTTTCTCTCATCATTGATGTTTCTATCTTTCTACCTCTCCCTTCCTCTTTTTTTAAAGCTTTTCTCCAAAATAGCACCCCTTTTTATTTTGGTCCCCTTTATGGAACAGTTACTTCCACCTGACATGTAGAATTGTTTGCTTATTCATTTATGTTTTCTCTCCAGGCTGGAATGCAGAATATAGGACTGTGTCGCTCTCCCCATCACCTAAAACAGAGCTTAGCCGAGACCAGTTTGGCTCAGTGGATAGAGCGTTGGCCTATGGACTGAAAGGTCCCAGGTTGGATTCCGGTTGGGGGCATGTACCTTGCTTGCAGGCACATCTCCACTGTGGGGCATGCAGGAGGCGGCTGATCGATGTCTCTCTCTCATGGATGTTTTTGACTTTCTATCCCTCTCCCTTCCTCTCTGTGAAAAATCAATAAAACATATTTTAAAAAAAACAAAAAACAGAGCTCAGCAGATTGAACATAATACATACTCATGGACTGGGTAAGTGAAAAGTCATCGGACCAGCAAAACAGGTAGCCTTTGGCCAACCCCTCTCTTTTCCCTAAGAAGGCCACGCTGCTTATATGTTGGAGAAGAATATCATAGCGGAATGCCGAGGCCCTGACCGGCAGCCAGCCTCGGTGCTCTCTTCTCAGCTTGCTGGTCAGGAAGAACATGCCTAGTCATGTACCTCAGCGTTTTCCAACAGGAACAATGTGCACCCGCCCTTCCCTCGTGTCCCCGTGCCAGGGACCGGACCTGTCGGTCGCATGTGTAGTTCTTATTCACGGTCATGCCTCCACCTCTGAGCACTTCATGCCTGGCCACTCTTGGAAACTGCCGGTGACCCCTGGCTTCTTGCAAACCGGTCAGGTGGGGGAGGAAGGTCAAAGCCTCTTCCAAGAGAGGCTGGTGGACTAAACCATCGTTGCTCAGAGCCTCACAGAATCCTGGAGTATGAGCATGGCGAAGCGCTCTGAAGACCTTGGAAAACGCTGCTGTTTAATGTTTTACAAGAGCCGTGCTGCTTTTTTCTTTCGTTCTTTTTTTAAAAATATATATATTTTATTGATTTTTTACAGAGAAGAAGGGAGAGGGATAGAGAGTTAGAAACATCGAGGAGAGAGAGACATCAGTCAGCTGCCTCTTGCACACCCCCTACTGGGCATGTGCCCGCAACCAAGGTACATGCCCTTGACCGGAATCGAACATGGTACCTTTCAGTTTGCAGGCCGACGCTCTATCCACTGAGCCAAACCGGTTCTGGCTGTGCTGCTTTTTTCTTCAAGCAAATGCTTTTCTAGAAGCCCACCATGTCAAACAAAGCAAACAGAAGATTCTCTGGCTGGGACAGAGGCTGGGACTAGAGGCTGCCGGGTTTGACTCGGCCTAAGGAATTTTGCAGAGCCAAGAGTTTTCGGAGGGAACAGTGTGGAAACCTTGGGTGTCATCTAACTCCATTGCCTTCTAGATCAGCGAAGCGGGGTTCAGAGAGGGGAACTGATTTTCCCCGAGGTTATGTAGGAAGTAGCAGTCCTGGAATGAGAACTCCATTCTCCCACCATATCCATAGTCCTCCGCTCAAAGTCTGCCATATTAAGAACCTATTGTGTTCCCATCACCCTGCCAGGTGTTTTGCATTCATTATTTCATTTAACCCTTATATCTACCCTTTGTGATAAATCCTATCAATCACATTTTATGAAACAGAAACTAAGAAAATCTCCCAGGACATAAGTAGTGGGACATGGATTGGAACTCTGGACTGCCTCATTCCAAAGCCTGTGTTGATTCCACTATCTCACTGAGAATAAACAAAGAAATAAGCTAAGTGTATTAGTAACAAATGTGTAATACAAAGCCCAAATGGTTAATTCTGCGAGCCACCTCCTGATAAGCTTCAAGGAAATCCTCTTTCTGCTCACGTTGTCCAGAGTTGGTGTCTCTTGCAACCAATAACTTTGAATGCTACCAGACCTTCCAAGTCTGGTCCATTCTGATACCACTGCACACTCATTGACATAGCTGAACTCTTGCCTCCTGAGGAGCTGAGACCAGAGTTCCTACATGACCCATGCTTCTTCATTCTTTTTCCCTTCCTTCCTTCCTTCCTTTCTTTTTTTAAAAAATATATTTTATTGATTTTTTTACAGAGAGGAAAGGAGAGGGATAGAGAGTTAGAAACATCAATGAGAGAGAAACATTGATCAGCTGCCTCCTGCACACTCCCTACTGGGGATGTGCCTATAACCAAGGTACATGCCCTTGATTAGAATCAAACCTGGGACCTTTCAGTTCGCAGGCCGACGCTCTATCCACTGAGCCAAACTAGTTAGGGCTCTTTCTTCCTTCTCTCTCTCTCTCTCTCCCTCTCCCTCTCTTTCTTTCTTTCTTTCTTTCTTTCTTTCTTTCTTTCTTTCTTTCTTTCTTTCTTTCTTTCTTTCTTTCTTTCGTTTTGTTTTAGGTGGGACAAGTCTATAAGTAATAAAGCACTCATACTTCCTGTGAGAAGGAGGAGGTGTGGAGAAGAGTACAGAGGCAAGCAGCTTGCTCCTGCCAGCTGCTTCCAACCACCTCTGTAAGCGGAGGTCAGAGATGTCTGCAGCGTCCTTTGTGGTAGTTAGTGAGGGAGGAAATCTGGCTGCTAGAAGGGTGGGTGTTGAGCTGAGGGCACAAGGAGGAAAGGTGTGGGTGTGGCTGTATGTGTGTGTGTGCGCATGTACACCCTCTCTGGAGAAGGGAGTGAGGTAGTCTGTACCGGATCCTCCCGAGAAGGATCTGGAAGAAGGAAATGAATGACAGGATTGTTATCCAGGGAACTTTTAAGACCTAGACAATTATGCACTTTCTTTCACTCTGTCTGTTGACCCTACTTTTCCCTGCAAGATTTGAGCAAACTTTTGTGGTCAAAGAGAGGACCCATACTCTTTATTATCAGACTGTTACCTGTTAGTGTAAGTGAATACATTTGCTGTGCTTTTTTAAAGAGGACTTGACACCCCACCTCCCCACCCCCACCCTCTGCCCCCAGCCAGGCTTGTGGGCACTGGTTTTCAGGATTGTGGAATTCCGATTCACTATGGATTCATTGGTAATCTTTCACAGGTGAAATCATCTTCGTTTTCCAAATTTTTAAGGCCCCCAACGCTCATAGATGTTAATGAAGTCACATTTACATACTATCCTAATTTCACTGGCTCATAGTCCTCAATGGTGTCTCCCTGCCCTCTACCAAGTCTGTCCCTTTATTCTCAGTATCTCCTCAATGACAGTCCTCTGATGTTCCTCAACACCAGCCATCCCAAAGCTCCTTGAGCAATGTCCCTGTTATGTGCTGAATTATTGGGCCTCCAAAATTCCTATGTTGCAGCCCTAAACCATGACTTTAGAATGTGACCTTTGGAGATGGGGCCTACAAAAAGGTGATTAATTTAAAATGAGGTTGTTAGGGTGGGGCCTAATCCAAGCTGACTGGTATCCTTATAAACGGAGGAAATTGGGATTCGTAAAGGGACAGGAAGGATGTGCGTGCACAGAAAAAAGACTATGGCCGAAACTGGTTTGGCTCAGTGGATAGGGCGTCGGCCTGTGGACTGAAAGATCCCAGGTTCGATTCCGGTCCGGGACAAGTATCCTGGTTTCAGGCACATCCCCAGTGGGGGGAGTGCAAAAGGCGGCTGATCAATGTCTCTCTCTCATCGATGTTTCTGACTCTCTATCTCTCTCCCTTCCTCTCTGTAAAAAATCAATAAAAAATATATTTAAAAAAAAAAGACTATGTAATAATAGGGAGAAGGTGGCTCTCTGTAAGTCAAGGAAGGAGGCCTCAGAATGAAGTCAACCCTGCTGACACCTTGCTCTTGGACTTCTAGCCTCCAATACTCTGAAAAAATAAATTTCTTGTTTTAAAATTATTTTTTTACTGGTTTTAGAAAGAAGGGAGAGGGAGAGATATAAACATCAATTATGAGAAACATTGATTGACTGTCTCCTGCACGCCCCACACTGGGGATTGAGCCCACAACCTGGGCATGTGCCCTGATGGGAAATTGAATCATGACCTCCTGGTTCTTAGGTCAATGCTCAATAACTGAGCCACACTGGCTGGGCTGAGAAAATAAATTTCTGTTATTTAAGTTACCCAGTCTGAGGTGTTCTATTAGCAGCCCTCAGAAACTAATACTGTCCCTGACCATGGCCAGGATTGTCGAGACGTATTAACCGTGTGTTTCTGATGCTTTGACATCAAGAGCCTTGAAGTACTGCCACTCTTGGGGCTTGGCAATTCCTGGAGATAGTAAAGGACTCAACCTACAACCATGCCCTAAGCAGACCTATAATCATGCATATGCAAACCCGCCAATACCCCACCACCTCCTTCACATATAGGGCTCTGGCAGAGCTCTCACATTCAGGGTCACTAATCCCCTGTCAGGTAACAACCAAAGGCAGCCCCTCTACCCTAGAGCCTGCTGAAACGAGTCAGATTTCCCCTGCCTCACCCACTCCTGCCCACAGAAACCACAGTTAAGGCTCTTTCCCTCCTCCTCCCTCTGCCTCCTAACGACCCAGACCCAACTGCCATGCCCCATCTCTTAGGCACCGCGCAAAACAAAATATCTTTCCAACGGCAATTTTCTCCTCATTTGTTGGCCTCATCCTGCGCTCCAGGCCAGGATGGTTTCTACCAGGTCTCAAAGCCAGAAACTCTGAAAGGTGGAAACCTTGAGGCATTCATCCAGTAAACGGGGAGAAGCACTCCCATCTTTATGCCACTCCGTGGCCTGGCCCCAAGCAGTGTTGTTAATGCCCTGTGAGTACAACCCCTCTGGCTCTGCTTCTGCTTTGGCCACAGTTCCTTCTGTCCCTGAGGCCCACATGAATCCCTGGCTCTGCTTCCATAGCAAAAATCATGCCACTCTCCCCATTTTCCGGAACTAAACGTCTTGGAATGTCCCTCCCCTCATGCAAAGCAGCATCTTATGAATGGGTCCTTGTAGGCACTGCTTTTCTATTAGCAGATAAATCTAGATTAATATTAGTCCAGCCAGGGTCTATCAACTCCACAAATGCCTCTCATAAGAAGGCAGTTCATGAAGTTCATGAAGCAGAAAAGGGAAGAGGCAAGCACAGTGCCTGCTCTGCCCTCAGGCTTTACCTAGAGATACGGCCAAAGAATGAAGTAGTGTCTTTGTCATCCCAGAAACACTAGCACAGTTCAAAGGAGGGAGAGATGCCTTCTGCTGGAGGAATCCGGAAAGACATCACAGGAGATAAGGGGCTGGAGATAAGGCGCTTGAAACTTCAGCACAATTAGAAGGAACACTTGAGCGAAAAGTGGAGTCCCCTCCCCTTGGCAAGCACCCAGAGGCTGGATGGAGAGATGAGTCTAGGGAAACACTAGAGGACGGATTGACTTACCTAGACTGAGAAAGTAGGAAGGTGAGGTGCCTGGATGAGGATGCCTTCACTGTCATTTTAGGTAACACCTATGGGCCCGTGCCCTAGCTGGTTTGGCTCAGTGGATAGAGCATGGGCCTGTGGACTGAAGGGTCCCGGGTTCAATTCCGGTCAAGGGCATGTACCATGGTTGCAGGCTCCTCCCTCACCTGGGCCCTGGTCAAGGATGCATGCAGGAGGCACCAATGGATGGATGTACCTCTTTCACATTAATGTTTCTCTGTCTCTCCCTGTCTCTTCTGCTCTCTTTAAGAATCAATGGAAAAATATCCTAGGGTGAGGATTCAAAAAAGAAAGAAAAAGAGACATCGATGGGCCCTGGCTGGTGTGGCTCAGTGGTTGAGCATCACTCCATGCACACCGAGAGATTGCTGGTTCATTTCTGGTTAGGGCACATGCCCAGATTACAGGCTTAATCCCGTGGAAGTGTGCAGAAAGCAGTGGATCAATTTTCTCTCCTTCTTCTCTCTTTAAAATCTATTAAAATATATATATATATAAAAATATAATGAAATACAAAAGAAGTAGACAGCTGGTCTTTGCCTTCAAAATTATACTCCTGGTAACAAAGATGAAATTTAAATGGTGAAACATACCAGAGAAGATATTTATAAGTTGATGTCTTTGTGGGGCCAACAAACATTTTATAATGGTCAAATAGTAAATGTTTTAGGCTTCCGTGGGCCCTTGGGTGTCTGTCACAACTACTCACTACTGCCATTTTATTGAGTAAGCAGCCACGGAAAATACATAAATGAATGGCTAAGGCTGTGTTCTGAAATAACTGCATTTATAAAAACTATCAGGGGGCTGGATTTGGCCTCCAGGCCCTAGTTTGCTGACCAGGCCCTCGTTTGAGTTTGTTAGTACAGAAACCAAACTGATCTTGAAATAGTTTGGGTGCCACATTCAGGAGCTTGGATTAAACTTCAGGAGAAAACTGGATTTTGAAAAATGATTAAAGATGTTACATTGTGGAGTTTAGAAAAATATTGCACCTAGAATTTGGGGGCTTCACTATATCTCAAATCTCTGTAGAAGCTAGGTCCTTCCAGTCAAATACCATGGACCATCTTTCTCCCTGGAAGTCTGACTCTTGCACACAGCAGGTGTAAACTCTGGAAAATCTATGAATTGAGGGTAAGCAGCTACCCTTTTCCAGCCCATTTTTATGACCTGGAAGGATCCATCCGTTGATTCTCAATCCTCCCTTTTTATTTTTTTTTTATGCTTACATTTATTGAGTACTTTGCTGTGTGCCAGGTAGTGTGCTGTAGCCTAGATCCCCAGGGCTCTCTGTGGATTCTTCACCATGTACACACCATCCTGGGTCCAGGTATAAGTGTTTGTACTAGTCCAAAAAGTTAGTATTTCAAAACTCTACCCTGCCACTCATTTAATCCTCACAGCCATCCCATGAAGTAAGCACTATTGTTACTGTTCCCATTTAACTGAGAATGAGGAAACTGAGGCTCCAAGAGGCTCATTGCTTGCCCAAGTTCATATAGTAAGTAAATGAAGTCAACAGTGAGCTGGAATTAGAACTCAGGTACATCTGCCCTCAAAGCCCTTAAGTAGAGATCTTGCCTGTTCTGTGACTTGTGCTCTGTCTTAGGAGAGGGACCTCCTACCTGAGATAAGACCTGAAAGAAAGACCTTTACTTGCTAGGACTGTCTAGTTCCCATTGGACAGGACCAGAAACAGTTTTCAGTCCTCCCGGCTCAAACTAATTCCGAATTCAGAAATAACAGCTGGGACACTAAAGGGTGATCACGTGACTGTGTCATATAATTTCCCAAAGAACAGACAGAGTACAGGACGTGAGCTGACTTGTCAGGACAAAATGTGTCCCTTCAAGTGAAGTGACGGGAAAAAGGTTCTTGAGCGTGGGGAGAGGGCCAGTGCCCTGGAAGGCATGTTCATTGGTTGATCACGACCCTGACTCTCTCATAAGCCGCTTGGCTGCAGGTCACTGGGAAGGAGTGTGTTGGGGTTCGGTAAAATATAGCAAAGCAAACAGGTTTTGTGCCCCCACTCACTATAGAGCTATTTAAAAACAGTGTCCAGGAAGAAGTCCAAGAATGACTGAGATAGTCTGCAGAGCTACTGAGGGCCGTGGCGTGCCCATAAGCAGGGGCTCTGAGTGGATTTTAAACTCTCGTTAATCCATCAGGGTGTGGCCACGATGCTTCCCTGACCTTGAGAAGCCACGGGCCCCACCCAGAGAGCACAGGGACAGGCTAGGAGCTGAATCTCGTGTTCACACTTACTTTTTAGCTCTCCCACTCCCACCCTCATCTCTTCTCCCCAATACAAAGCCATATGAGTGACGGAGGGCCAGTGCAGAACACGTGGTCCTGGTAGGGAGGATGCAGCAACCTGCTTTATTTCATTGTGTTTGAGGCTGAAAGACAAAAAATAGTCTGGTACATGGCTTATTTTTCTAATCAGGAATAGAGCAGATGGGGTGCCGGGCATCCACACAATTATTTTATTACTATTGGTTTAGTACCAATGTTTGCTCCTGCTGAGAACAGAACCATCAGAAACGTGAACGTCATCAGACAGGTGTGTGTGTATAAGTCTTCGACCAATGGAACAGAAGTTCTCCCAGCTAGTCCTAGGCACAGGTGCAAAGCAAAGTCACAGTGCAGGAGAATGCAAGGTTTTTTTTTTTTTTTTTTGGGGGGGGGGCAACGAAACTGTAATTGACAACTCCCTCATATAACAGATGGGAATTGAAGCCCAGAGAAGTGAACTTATTCAAAGGTCACATCATGATCACAAATTGGGTCAAGAAACCAGAACTCCAGTAAGATACGGTGGGAGATCTGGGTTCTTCTATCTGGTGTGCCACCCGTGTTTATAAATAACAACAGCATCTTAACATCTATCTGTCTTTTCTCAGGGGAATTGTCAGAGCAAATGGATCTGAAGGTGCTTTACAAAGTGCCCTACAAAAATAAATGAGTGTGAGTGTGTGTGTGTGTGTGTGTGTGTGTGTGTGTCTATAACAAAATGTAGTCTGTGTAGTATCATAGGGAAGAGTTTGGATAGAAGAGTCCAAATTTGTTAGGATTCTTTTGCTCCTCCTGTTGCAAATAATAAATCCCAACTCACACTTGCTTAGAAAGTAGGGAGTGAGGAAGGGAAGAAGGTGGAAAGAAAAGAGGGAGGAGAGAGGAGGTGGAAAGATTAAGAATTATTGATCTTGTGACTGACAAGTCCAGGGATAACAGGCTTCAGGATTGGCCGGATTTAGGGACTCAAATGACGTCATCTTTCTCCTCCCCTCTCCTCACCTGCTTCCTCTTTGCTGCCTCCATTATTAGGATTTCCACAGTTGTTCCTGGTGTATGCAGGCTCACACCACCCTTACAACTGCCAGTCTCAATGGAAAGAGGAGTTTCTTGGTGTCTTCCTTCTAATGGAAATTTGTTGTCTTCCTTCTCATGGAAACTTGGGTCTGATTTGGGTCACATGCCCATCTTCAAACCAAGGGGAAAATATACAGAGATTGCCTTGTATCTGGATCACGTGAGCTCCTCTGAAATGGGGTAGAGAATTTTCACCTGAATAACAACAACTAATGGGGGCAGAATAGACACCCCCAAAAGGAATGTGGGCATTATTAGGAGGAAAAGAAATGGGTCCCAAACAGAGAAAAAGCAACAGAGCTAGCTCAGACTCAGATAGGCGTAGGATCCAACCCCACCTTGGGCCAATGCCTTCTCTTCTCTGAGCTTCCTCTTTCTCCTCTCTGCTGTGCAGAGAATGCTCTTCCCCCTGCGGATGTCCTAAAGATCACAGAACCCAGGAACACTGTCAGGAAAGCTGAGTAACTGCTGTGAAGGGAAACAATCTCTAGGGAAGGCTCATAAGAAAATGCCGGACATGTAACAAGATGGTCAAAATTGCATCCTCCCGGTCTATTGGAAAAAGTACTCTGTGTGGTTGGAAGGAAGAGGCTCATAAACAATTCGGGGGGGTCGGGTGGTCAATGGAAACCCACATCCTTAGTCTGCCTGTTGGAGAAGGTGCCTCGGTGACTCACAGGGCTTTCGTTGTGTTGTGAGAACTTACAGGTTTGGAGGCAGAGCTGGACTGGGCCGGCGGAGGGCCATCGATTCCGGTCACTTCAGGTATGGGGGTGGGAGTAGGGACAGCAGCTTGCCACCCATCTCTACAGGGAGTTGATATCTGTGGCTATTTTTCCTGGAAGGTGGTAGCCCAGCCTCAGCCTCAGACTCTGCCAGGTCGGTATGCTCTGGCTGACCTCCAGCATCTGCCCCTTGGAGCCCCAAGGGATTTTTCTGGAACCGTAAAAGGTCACCCTGTGGTCCATGTGTATGGCCGGCTTGAAGCGCTGGGAAATTATTATGCCCCCAGGAGCAGCCCAGGGCATATTTTGCACCTTTTCCCAGAGTTGCCCTGGGAGATAACTTGCTTGATAACACACCCTTCATGGCTGCCTTCCCTTCCTCACCTCGTTTCCCCTCTTCCCTGCAGGTGTGGGTGTCCCATCACTTCCCAAACAAGCCACTTTCACTAGAATCCTGGCTGCAAGGGATGCTTCTGGGGGGTGGGAGGGGAAGGTCCCCAAATTAGGAAGGGGAGCTTCTACCACTATTGGCTCAGGTCAGTGGTTCTCAACCTTCCTAATGCCACGTCCCTTTAATGCAGTTCCTTATGTAGCGGTGACCCCCAACCATAAAATTATTTTCGTTGCTACAGGAACATATGTGCTGCTACAGCAACGAAAATAATTTTATGGTTGGGGGTCACCACAACATGAGGAACTGCATTAAAGGGACGTGGCATTAGGAAGGTTGAGAACCACTGGCTCAGGTAGTCTTTTAACAACAACAGCAAGGGCTGCTCACAGTGGCAGGTGCCACGGCGACTGTGCCGTGGACCTTGAGCCGGAGAGCGGTGGGTGAGGAAGGGGAAGATGGAATGAAGGCACCCTGAGGCACTCTGAATGGAGGAGGTGGGAAATGTTAGGAGCCGCAGCCCCAGGAGCAGGAGCGGACAGCCGTGAGTCGGTTGGCATTTACTTGGTTTCCACAAGCAAAGAGTATTTTTGAAAGCAGAGCTCCTGGAGGCCAGGCCTCCTTGCCTTTTTTGGCCCGGGCCTGCCTGGGAGTCGCACCAGGCACATCTATCTGTGTTCCCGGGAAGCCGTTAGGGTGGGCACGTGTCCAGGCGCTGGCTGCTGAGGAATGACACCAGCACCAGCAGGCCGGTGCAGCTTCTTTATTTTATTAAAAACACAAAAATATTTTCAGTTACAGTTGACATATTACTAGTTTCAGGTGTATAACCCAGTGATTAGGCTTTTTTTTTTAACTTAGGAAGTGACCACCCCAAAAAGTCCAGTACCCATCTGACACCATTCATAGTTATTACAATATTAGAGGACCGATGCACGAAATTCATGCACTGGGTGGGAGAGGGGAAGGGATGGAAGGTGTCTGGCAGCCCAGCCTGTACCCTCTCCAATCTGGGACCCCTCGGGGGATGTCTGACTGCCAGTTTAAGCAGGATCGGGCCTAAACTGGCAGTCAGACATCCCTCTCACACTTCGGGACTGCTGGCTCCCAACTGCTTGCCTGCCTGCTTGCTTGATTGCCCCTAACCACCTCTACCTGACAGCCTGATTACCCCCTCACCATTCCCCTGCCAATGCCTAACTGCCCTCCCCCGCTGGCATCTTGTGGTGGCCATTTTGTGACCACATAGGGTGGCCATCTTGTGTGAGGGCATGATGGTGAATTTGCATATTATCTCTTTATTATATAGGATGATCGACTCTATTCCCTGTGCTGTACTTGACCTTTCTGTGACTGTTTTTTATAAGTGGTAATTTGTACATCTTAATCCCTTCATCTTTTTCACTCCTCTCTACAATCCCTCTCCCATCTGGCAATCATCAGATTGGTGTTTTTTTGTTTTGTTTTGGTTTGGTTTGATTTGTGTGTTTTTTTTTCATTTTAGAAGTGAAAAGGACTGAAATCTACCCTTCCTCTTAATCCTCACCCACCCTTTCAAAGCCCAGTTTCAACCCCACCTCCTGTTAAATATTTGTCCACCAGCTTTTTCCCAGCCTGCCACAGCCTCCCTCCTCTCAGTTCCTCTGTTGTCACTTACGGAAATCTTGCCTCATCTTATTTTGAGATACTACCACCCTTTTCTTGTGTCTATAGTTCTTTGTGGACAGACGCTATTTGTTGAACACCGTGCTTATAGTTAAGGAGCACAAAGTTTAGGGAAGACAAAGTTACGTAAATAGACCATCAGAAAACTTGAAAAAAAAACCCATATGCCCACCAGGGGAAAAAAGGATAAAGAAGTTTGGACTCTCAAACTATGAGATACTGACGTAGCTATCAGAGAGAAAAAGGTAAGTACGGATGTCAGTGAGGTAGGCAGTTAGACAGGCATGAGCAGATCCAGAACAATGTGCCGAGCAATGGGCAAAACTGGGAAAACAAGGACCTCTAGCCCCCAACGTAACCTTTCCTTCCCTCATATCATTGGTCATACAGTTTAGACCCTTTGACCTTTCATGTTGCTGGTCATGCGGTGTGGACCCTCCCCTGACCTTTCCTCCCCTGGCATGCTGCTGGTCATACAGGTTAGACCCCCCTTAGAAGGTGAATGAACAGGGAGGCCTGAGATTAGCCCTTAAGCATTAAACTCTTAGGACAATGAGGTTCTGAGGCTCATAGAATAGTCTAGGCCTCTGTTGTGTTTCAGCTCCAGGCTCCGAAAAGCAGCAAAACCAGATAAGTGATGCTATGACTGACATCAGAACCAACTGCATTGATCCATGACCCCTTACCCTGAAGCCAACCAATCAGTGGAGACCACGACCCTGAAAAGATACATCTGGCAAGCTGATGAATATTCTATTGGGATCCTCCCCTGAGACCTCCAAATAATTACCTTCAGGCCGGAGGACCCATCACCCCTAACTGGAGCATCCAGGTACCTTTCCCAAACCCTCCCCTCAGGCCCATTTTCCTGGCCCCTCTTTTTCCCAAGCTCCACAGACCTTTCTTTTGCCTTGGCTACTTGTTCCTTGAGGCCATTTCTTCTATGGCTGACTTCTTCTAACTCTGTGACTTTCTAAGTAAACTCTCTCTTATAGTCTTCGGAGTTCTTTCTTAGCCAGAACTCAAGTACCAAAGTTTCTGAACCAAGTTTCAGCCTGACTCCACCTAACACCTGGTGCTGTTTACACCGCCAATGTGAGGACATGAGAAAATGTTGATGTCAAATAAAAAAAATAGGTTATAGCCACAAAAAGTAACGAAGGGAATGTAAATGCGTGTTGCTAAGTGAAAGAACCCTTTCTGAAAAGAGAACATGCTGTGTGATCCAAGTACATTCTGGAAAAGGTAGAAGACGTGCAATGGTAGCCCTGGGTGACCTTTCACATCTCTGGTGGACAGCGACTGAGGTGGGGGAAGGATGAATAGATTGAGTACAGGGGCAGTTTAGGGAGTGGAACTATTCTGTATGATCCCATAATTGTGGATATGTGACATTATGTATCTGACAAACCCACAGAGAAAGTGAACCCTCATGTACACTAGGCTAAAATTAATAATAATGTATCAAAATGGCTCATCCTATATAATAAAACCCTAATATGCAAATAGACGAAATAGGTGAACGATCATCGATCACTATGTCATGCACTGACCAACAGGGGACAGATGATCAACACAGGAGCTGCTCCCTGGTCGTCAGTGTGTTCCCACAGAAGCCAGGCTCATGGCTGGCATAACAGTGGTGGCAGGAGTCTCTCCCGGCTCTGGGGCAACACTAAGGACTCCTTGGGTCTATGCCAGCAGGTGGACATCCCCTGAGGGGTCTGGACTGTGAGAAGGCTCAGGTCAGGTTGAGGGGCATCCCCCCTGCCCAGTGCACAAATGCCATGCACCGGGCCTCTAGTCAATTATAACAAACATACCACACAAAAAAAGCAAGATGTTAATAATGAGGGAAACTTGCAGCCTTATTTACAATAGCCAAGATTTGAAAGCAGCCCAAGTGCCCATTAGCAGATGAGTGGATAGAAAAGCTGTGGTACATTTACATAATGGGATACTACTCGGCTGTAAAAAAAGAAGGAAATCTTACCTTTTATTACAGCATGGATAGACCTGGAGAGTATTATTCTAAGTGAAATAAGCCAGTCAGAAAAAGAAAAGTACTGAAATCATATGGTACTTTTCTTTCTCTGACTGGCTTATTTCACTTACATGTGGAATCCAATGGACAAAATAAATAGACAAAATACAAACAGACTCATAGATACAGACTGACAGCTGTTAGAGGGGAGGGGTGTTGAGGGACTGGGTGAAAAAAGTGAAGGGATTAAACAAAAATAACAATTAATAGACACAGACACAAGTGTGACGATTACTGGAGGGAAAGGAGAAGGGGAGGTAGAAGAGTGTAAAGAGGGTAAATGGTGATAGAAGGAGACTTGACTTGGGTTGGTGAGCCCACCATACAGTATGCAGATGATGTGTTGTAGAACTGTACACCTGAAATCTATATAATTTTATTAACCCATGTCACCCCAATAAATTCATTAAAAAAGAATAATAGTTGGAAGCTGTGAGAGGGGAGGGAAGTCAATAAGACCTCTTTACTATCTGCTCAATTTTCTCTAAACTTGAAACTTCTATAAGAATTAAAATCTCTTCGTCTAAAAATACAGGAATGGTATGATTCCATTTGAATAAAAAATAATTGCATGTGCATATGAGTTGTGGACAAAAAAAAAGGGGGAGGGTTTTCTATAGAAAGGAACCTCAGGGGGTGATCAGATCATCATCCATTTTAATTCCTGGAACGTTTTCCCTTCTTCCTGGAAGTTGGGGGCAGGAAGGAGGAAATATGTTCCAGGAACTAGAATGGAATCCAGAGTGTCTGCTTGCGGTTTGATTGTGAAAAGCATTCAGCACGGTAGTGAGGAGTCTGGTCTGTCTGTTATCAGCAAAGAGTATCTAGAAGCAGCAGTGAAGATGGTTCGAGATGTGCTCAGATCTGTTGGGAGCAGCAGCAGGCAGCGAGGCCTGGGATGGGAATCCCTGGACACGCCTTCTGTGTGTGGACTCCTGCATTTCCCAGTGTCAAAGACAATTAAGGTATGTAGCTCCTTTTATAGTCTTTAAATGTTTCGTTCATTTGTAGTGGACAAATAAACCTAAATTCTCCTCCTGGTATGTTCAAGCAACTTAGAAAGTATGCGTAACATCCCGAGTACCACCCTTTGCCTCTCCTTACCTCCACGTTCCTGTAAGTTGGACTCCATTAACCCTCATTATCTGAGGATGCCAAGGTAGAGAGAAGACCACAGTCTTCCCAGAACCCTCATAAAGGGGCAGGAACTACCCTCAGCAGGTCCCAGTTAAAAGCGTACATGCTACCTGGGCATGGCACTGAGTTTCCAAAGTCCCAGCGATAACATCTCCGTTCCTGAGAGCCGCCTGGGTGTGTTTCAGATTTCCTCCTTAATGGCCTGCCATTGATCGCGTGAGTTCAGAGGCACCGGCCCCTTGGCCCTTAGGAAGCCCCCTGTCTTTTCTAGGAGACGGTCTGGCTTTTGCCTGTTGTGATGAGAGGTCACTACTCCTTAATGTGAGAAACGGAGATGCATTGATTTTGGGGGGTGCCTGGTTGCAGATTGGGTGTCCCGGGAAGCAGACTGAGAGATGGAGGCTGGCTGGGAAGTGCTCCTGCCGTCCACACTGGGGGAGAGGAGAGAAGGGAAGCACATTCGGGCAGAGGGATAGGTTGAGCTGTCATGCAGGGCCAATGGGCCTCAGCCCACTCCACCCCACAGAGAGTTCTGAAGCATCTAACACACACACAGCGTCCTGTCACTTCTTACCGTCGCCACTGCTACCGCCCTGGTCCCAGCCACCACCATTTCTCAGCGGCAACTATTGCAATCGCAGGAAGAACTATACACCTGAAACCTTTATAATTTTATTAACCAGTGTCACCCCAATAAACACATCATGCCACTTCTGTGCTCTGAACCCCCACCAGCTTTCCACCCCATTCCGAGGAAAACTAGTTCTGGACCGGGGTGAGAGGCAGGGCCTCGATACTGGTGACACCCGTCGGGCATGGGGTTTGGAAGGTATTGGGTGTGGTAAGTCTCAAAGAGGCTGAGCTGAGAGGATAGAATGAACTGTCATCTCTGAAGAGGGATCTGGGCCTGCGTCCCAGTGTGGACCAGAGACACTGCATGTAGGGGCTTTGCTGTCGTCCCAGGAAGTCCGCAGGGGCCTGGCTCCCAGGACCTCCTCTCTTCGTCGTTTGGAGCTTATGCAGCGGCAACGTGCCGTGCAGAACAAGCCCGCAACAGTTTTAAGTGAATGTATTTCCCAGCTGCTGCTTGAGTTTCTCTCTCGTGGCAGACACTGTTTTCTTTTCCTGTTGTCCTTAATGACATAGAAGGATGTTGGTCATGACTAAAAAATGACCAGAATTATGTCCTTTCATATTTGAAATTTGCTTATGAATTCCTTGAATGAGAGGAATTTTTTTCTTCCTTTTCCACTTTTCTCCATTGACCCCTCCTTCTTCCTGCCCTCCCTCCCCCCTTTCCCTATACACACACACAGACACTGTTTTTCTTTTTTCCGAGGCAGAGAAAATGTTTCTCTCTCTTTTTTAAAAATATATTTTATTGATTTTTTTACAGAGAGGAAGGGAGAGAGATAGAGAGTTAGAAACATCGGTGAGAGAGAAACATTGATCAGCTGCCTCCTCCTGCACACCTACTCCTGGGGATGTGCCCACAATCAAGGTATATGCCCTTGACCGGAATCAAACCTGGGAACCTTCAGTCCACAGGCTGACGCTCTATCCAATGAGCCAAACCAGTCAGGGCTTCTTTCTCTTTCTTTTTTAATGTTTAAATTATTTATTTAAAGTATTACATATGTCTCCCTTTTCCCCTATTGATCTCTCTCCCCTGCTGTTCCCACCCTATGCACATGCCCTTATTTACCCGCCCCCCCTCCCCCAGGCTCTGTTTTCAATGCTAAATAAAGCATTTGGACACGAATAGGCACAATAGCACTCACATTCTAGAGGTGATGAGTACAGATTATAAACAAAAGAGCTGATTAGCTGGTAAGGATTACCTGGGAACAGTAAGGGAGAATGGGAAGTGCCAGTTGGGGTGGGAGTGGGGGGAAGGATTTCCAGCAGCAGGAATAGCAAGTGCAAAGGCCCTGAGGTGGCAGTCGATCTGGGTATTTAAGGAAGAGCAAGCAGTGAACAGAGAGGTTAGGAAAAGGTTGGGTCTCCAACAGCCTTGTGGGTCATTCCAAAGCAGTGGTTCTCAACCTTCCGAAGGCCGAGACCCTTGCATACAGTTCCTCATGTGGTGGTGACCCCAACCATGAAATTTTGCTACTGTTATGCATTGTGATGTAAATATCCGCATTTTTCGATGGTCTTAGGCGACCCCTGTGAAAGGGTCGTTCGACCCCAAAGGGGTCGCGACCCACAGGTTGAGAACCACTGTTCCAAAGCTTTGAGGCTTTATAGTTTTCATTGGAGTGGGATGGAAAGCTGGTGGGGGGTCCAGAGCACAGAAGTGACATGATGAGATTGACACTTGAACACCGCTGTGGAGAACAACCTGTTAGGGAATAAGAGTGGCACCATGGAGGCCAGGCAAGGAGGCGGTCGCAATAGTTGCCGCTGAGAAATGGTGGTGGCTGGGACCAGGGCGGTAGCAGTGGCGAGAGACCAGTTTGGCTCAGTGGATAGAGCGTCGGCCTGCGGACTGAAGGGTCCCAGGTTCGATTCCGGTTGGGGGCATGTACCTTGGTTGTGGGCACATCCCCAGTGTGGGGCGTGCAGGAGGCGGCTGATCAATGTCTCTCTCTCATCGATGTTTCTGACTTTCTATCCCTCTCCCTTCCTCTCTGTAAAAAATCAATAAAATAATATATATTAAAAGAAGTGACAGGACGCTGTGTGTGTGTTAGAGAAGAAGCCAGCAGCCTTTGCGGATAAATCCCATCTGACTAATGAAAAGAAGAGAGAAGGTGAAGATGATGACAACGTTTTGGCCCGAGACAACATGGAAAACAGCGCCTTCCTTACTGAGATGGGATTCCCGGGGGAGATGTCGGGGTAGGGAGGCCATGAGGAGCTCAGTCGCAGGCTTCTGAGTTTCAGAAGGCCTCAGCACACGTGTTTCCGCTGCTTGGCCCCTTTGCATCAGCCGCTCACATTCCCACCTCCGGGGCTGTGTTCTGAAGTGGGATCCCTGGCTGCCAAGCCAGACCGTTTCCCTGGAACATGCTCCTCCACACGCTGTGCTTTCCCCTCAGAGGCGAGGCCGTTGGCAACAGGAGACGTGTGTGATTCACTTCTGTCTCTCCCTCTCATGTGGAAGTTCCTTGAGCACAGGAAGGTCTGTGTCATCCGCAGCCTGGTCTCCGGCTTTCAGACCGGCCCCTGTCGTGCTGTAGCTATGGGAACAAACATGTTGAAATAAGTGTGTGTGTGGAGAAGAAAAGGCGTGTTTCACATGCTCCCACCCTCTTCTTTGCAGAAGACCCTCATCTGCCCTCTACTTCCTCACAAATATGATCGCCTTAAACCCAGCACTGGTGGGCAAGGAGCAGGGGATTTGGGGGTTCAAGATCTACGTGACCTTGAGCAAGCTTATTAACTTTTCTAAGTCTTTAGGGAACGACAGTACCCATTTCATAGGATTAAATAAAACAGTTTATGAAAAAGGTTCAGTGGAAAAGGTGAGCAAAGAGTGAGTGTTTAATAAACACGAGCTATTATTGTTGCTATTACTTTATACATCCTACTTCAGAAAGTCCTATTGGCTCACGTTAGTACCAATAGAAATGGCTAAACCCTAGAGCAGGCATTGCATCTTCATTTCATTCCCTGCTCCTCATTCCCACCCACCTGGCCCACCAAACTATTTACCCTTCTGCTCCTCCTTCCTGAAAGCCACTCCCTCTCGTCTTGCTTTTATCTGAGTTTCCTGGCATCTGATCAGCTCCCAGGGGCAGTACCATGTGGTTTCCTAGCCCTCCTGCCCCGGGACGAGCCCCAGGCCAGGATTCCCTGCCCGTGCGACCCCAGGCAGCAAGGATGGGGCGCCCTGAAGGGAGGCCAGGGAAGATGCGGAGCGATAGCAGGTGATGTGTTCTGTGCTGAACACAAGCTGCCAGGCAGGTGTGTCTGCCCAGCGGTGTCCTGTTGAGGAGGGAGGAGGGGACAGCCAGGCTCTGCTTCTGCTTCCCTGGCGGCAATTCCCTCCCCCCTTCCCCGTCCAGAAACTACCCTGCACCCCTTTTCCATCGCCCAGCCCTAGCCGTGAAGGGCGGCTGGGTGTAACTCAGGAGAAAGGGGAGAAGAGTGCCAGCTTCAGGGTCCTCCAAGGGAGGCTTTCATTGGTGCTGGCAGCTGCCATGTGAGGAGGTGGGCGGTGCCCGCGGAGAGGTGGCGGCAGAGGGGAGGGGGCCCTTGGGGAGGATTAGGTGGAGAAGCAGGGGAGTCTGGAGAAGACCATTTCCCACCATCTATAAGCTGCGTGAGCTGAGCCACTCACGTCTTCACTCTGTGCCCATGGTCCTTCCTTTACCTTTCATTCTGAAGTAATTTCAAACCCACAGAAAATGTCAGGAGCAGCACAAAACCTCCAGTCACCCACATTTACCAATTATTAACATTTGGCTTCATTTCTTTGATCATTCTTTCTCTCCATCCTTACACACACACACACACACACACACACACACACACACACTATTACTATTTTTCTATAATAGTTGACAGTTTATAACACCATGCACCTCTATTCCTGAATAGTTCAGGGTGAGTTTTCTATTAGCAAAGATGTAACCACAAATAATTACCAAAATCAAGAAACTTGATATTCAGACAGTACTATTACCTGTCCAATCTACAGTCCAGTTTGACATTTCGCAAACTGTCCCAGTCAAGTCTTTATAGCACATTCTTCCTCTCTCTGTCTGGCTCACGGGAGCCATAATGGTGCCATCTCATAAGTTTGTTATGAGAACGACATAGATGCTACATGTAAAGCACTTTAATGCCAGTTCCTGAAATGCAGTGTGTTAGCTATGATCATCATTATTTCTTCTTCAGTGAGGTCTTTTCCAGTCCCCTTCCCCAGAATTAACCTCTTCCCACTGTTTCCTTAGCATTTCCACATTCCTTATTGCACTTTCATAGTTAGCCTTGTTTTATAAGCTTCTTAAGGCACATGCCTGCCCTGGCTGGTTTGGCGCAAGCCCATGGACTGAAGGGTCCCGGGTTTGATTCTAGTCAAGGGCATGGACCTTGGCTACAAGCTCAATCACAGGTGGAAAGCAACCAACCAATCAATGTGTCTCTCTCACATTGATGTTTCTCTCTCTGTCTCTCCCCTCCACTCTCCCTCTAAAAATCAATGGAAAAATGTCCTAGGGTGAGGATTAACAAAAACAAATAAATAAAATGTATCCTAGAGAGCAGTCTCCTGCCTAATTCCTCTTTACTTTTGCTCGTGGCACCATGCACCGCATTTTGAACATAATAGGACATAACTGAGTTTATCTGGATGAAAGTGGAGGGCTGATGAGGGAGGGTAGAAGGCATTTATCTCATAGTATTGTGATAGTAGACATATTTTTTGTTTTTAAAGAGCTTATGATTCATGGAGAGAAAGACAAATACACAGATGAAAACTTAAAAGAGAATGAGAACAGCATCGCTCTCAAAACAGCTCCTGAGGAAGGATTTATAGTGAATAGAAATATACAGACATTCTGGGACTTTAAAGGAGGAAAACGATGCTGGGTGGGAAGGAAAAATAATTTCCAGAGATTTCCCACATGGCCTCCCCGGCCGCAGAGAGCTCATGACGACTTGATTAGCCAAAGCACTAGACTAGAGGCAAAGCTCTCCGATCTGCTTTCCCAGGGCTTGTGAATCTGGGCTAACAGCTGAACCACATCTGGGCCTCCCTGGCTGATAGGATATTCTGGCCAAAAGAACCTGAGCCAGAATGATGTGTACCACTTCCAGGCCTGGCTCCTAAACATCTGTGTGTGTGTGTGACCTGCCACCTTCTAGTGGTTTGGGGGACCTCATGGGAAAGACAGTGACACACAGGTAGAAGGACTAGGAGTCCCTGAATGACTACATGGAGTAGAATCTCCAGCCCCAGCCCCTCACATGGCTGTGACCAAAAAAACTTTGCTGTGCTACACCATTGAAATGTGAAGGTTGTTAGTGACAGCAGCTACCATTACTTACCTATCCGGTGCACTGTGAAAGCCAAAGGCTGGGTTCAGAAGACCTGTGTTCATTTCCTAGTTCTGCTACCTCGTTATGGGTGAGCCTTCATCTGGGAACTGCTGTGAGGATTAGATGGAAAAAGGCTTTGTAAACGATGAACGTGCTGTAAACGTTGGATATTATTAGTATTAGCCTATTCTTCCTAAGTTGGCCAGAATAACTGAGTCCAAGAATAGTATGCAGGGATTAGTCATTCTTTCCAAAATAACAAAAAGAAGAACACGGCCTGGGATCTCGTGATGCTGGTATTAACCCAAGTGTTGGACAAGGAGTTTGGGTGGGTCCATGGGAGGCCATTGATTCACTTCAGAGCTGTGGGAGTTACTTCTGCTTTGCTAGTCTGTGGTAAAATTACGGTCAGTATGTTGGTGTGGTATTTGTAGGTAATTCTACAAATATTAAAAGATTTTGGGATCTTTTAATATTTCAACTTTTGTTGGGAAAAGGAACAAGAAGGAAAGAGAGAATGACTTCCAGGTGAATTTTACCAATGGTTGTCCTCAGAATTCAGTGTATTCAAAATATTATTTTGGCCACACATTCATTGGTATGTTGTATTTCTCATAAATGTTAACATTCTTTTTTTTTAAAATATATTTTTATTGATTTTCCACAGAGAGGAAGGGAAAGGCATAGAAAGCCAGAAACATCGATGAGAGAGAGACATCGATCATCTGCCTCCTGCATGCCCCTACTGGGAATGTGCCCGCAACCAAGGTACATACCCTTGACCGGAATCGAACCTGGGACCTTTCAGTCCCCAGGCTGACGCTCTATCCACTGAGCCAAACTGGTTTCGGCAATGTTAACATTCTTGCTTGGTCAAGGAGGTTGAGATAATCCAGAAATTGTATCCCAGCATGTATTGCATTTGAAAGTAAATAATAGGATCAAAAGAGACTTCTAAGATTGAGGTTTATTCATCTTATAAATTTCACCAGAGCCCCGAATCCTGGAGCCATCCTGGGCGTGGATAAACTCCCAGGCTTCTCGGTGTGAGGTTTAAGGAATGGGAGTGTATCCCAGACCCACGGAAACACTTACAAGGCACCAGTGGGAGTCTGCGAGGCAGACCACTGACAGGATATGGCCCATCACTGTTGACGGTTCCTGTTGTAGTCAGATGAAAGGCAAGAGGCAGAGTTTGGTCATTAAAACCATCTGGGTCCTTTATTTCTGGTCCTGGACCCACCCCTTTCTGAGGAGATGATTTCTTAAACTAGCCATTACTCCTTTTCTTCCTCTCTTTTGCCTCCACTTCCTGTGTGCCTCCCCCTCCTCCCCCTAGCCTTCCTAGACTTTTCTTATTTACTTTCACATTTTAAGACGAGGGAAGATTTGAGAAAATGAAGGCATTTCCTCCTACTTTTCTGGATCTTTTCTCCCGGTGACTCTCGTCTCTTCTTCCCTATTTGGCTCTCCTGTTTCTAAGAACTCTTTTTACTTCTTACTCACTTTGGGGAACTGGAAAGGAAATCAGAAGACCTGGGCTGGTGCTCATTAGCATAGAGATAAAATCACTTTTCTTCTGCTTGAGGAACTATGGTATCTCATCTGTAGAAGTAAAGGAAGGGTGGACTAGAGTGTCTCTCCGTGTCCTTCCTTCTTAGATTCTGTGCGTGATCAGGTCCCCATCAGCAGCTAAACAAGGAGGCCTTCAGAATTCTCTTGCTAATGTCTAAAGCTTTACAGCTAAGCAGACATTTCTTATATTTCCTGGGTGAGATTTATCTGGCTGAATTTCAGAAGAGGCAAGTTGAAGTCCTGGAATATGAGTATGTTAGGAATTAGTGGAGATGAGAGTGGAAAAATTGCATCAAACTTAGGAAGATCCTTGCATTATATGCTAGGTTTGGAACTTTATTCTTTGGGTAGTGGAGATTTTTAGAAGTCTAACCGTAACTGTGTTTTAAGAAGTTCATTCTGATGATTACATGAAGAGTGGTGAAAACAGAAGACAATGCCACCAGGTAAAATGGCCATCAATATTACAGGCAAGAGCTGAGACTGGTTTGGCTCAGTGGATAAGAGTGTCGGCTTACGGACTGAAGGGTCCTGGGTTTGAATCTGGTTGGGGGCATGTACCTTGCTTGTGGGCACATCTCCACAATGGGGCATACAGGAGGCGGCTTATCAATGTCTCTCTCTCATCGATGTTTCTGACTTTCTATCTCTCTCCCTTCCTCTCTGTAAAAAATCAATAAAAACAAAATATATATATATATTACAAGCAAGAAATGAGGAGGATCTGAAGTAAGAATGTGGAATGTCATTTGAAAAAATTGGAGGGAACCAATTTAATGTATTTGGAGGTTTGCTAGCTGATTGGCTGAGGGAGATCAAGAGGGAGAGCAGTCTAGTAGGACTTTCTCGCTGATTTGAATGGACAAGTTTGTGATGAACATAATAGACATCTAACTTTCAGTGCCTTGACTTGGGACTTCCCAGTTTCCAGAGCTGTGAGATATTTCTCACCGTTTGTTTGTCATGTAAGCCACCCAATCTATGGTATTTTTGTTATAGCAGCCTGAACTAACTAAGACAAAGTTATAAAGTAATGCAGGTAACAGCTCCAGAAGGAATCAGTCTGAAGCAAAAGAAAATGAAGCCATCAGGCAAGGAGAAACACAGAGGAGAGTCCTGATAATGTTTGAGACCCTGGATCTAGCTGGTCACAGGACCCATTTGCTTCCCTGTTCTTCCTACAATTTGATTGTACAGTGTTCCTTCGATTTCCTGAGATGATATTTTCTTTTTTGTTGCCTAAACTAATTCTAGTTCATAGACTTGCATCTGAGAATCTTGACTAATGTGGCATTCCATTAATTGTGTTGGGGAGCAGTGGGGAGAGGCCAGTCTGAAAGAGAGGGTAATGAGGTCAGTTTGACATTTTAGGTTGAGTAGCTTTGGACAGCCACATAAAGCTTTTCAGCAATGATTTCATTATAAAGCTGAAGCTCAGAAGATAGATCACATTCTCCAAGTCATCAAAAATATATTGAAAAAGACAAATCTAAGTTTGAGGCCTAATGGTATATCACTAGATATACCCAAGGTAACATTGATCTTTTTTGGGATATAATTGTTTAAGGCACTACATCTCTATTCAGTGGAACTAGCATTCAACTTACCTGTCTGACACTGATTCACAATGATATCATAAAACGTTTTTCTAAGAACTTTGATGCAATTAAGATCGAGTACTTCTGTGGAATTCCCCTGATCTTTTAGTTCAACAGAATATCATACACAGAAGATGGAAATGAGATTACTCTTGGTGATCTTGGTGAACATGGCTCCTTGCACTATCTGGAAATGAATGTTGCTGTTTTCTAAGCAATTATAAATTAATCATTAACATTAATTTTTCTGGCTAAATCATCTGTCCTTGTCTAAGAAGCAATGGATGGGTGTACGGAAAAACTTCTCCACAATTATAGAACTTGTCTTTATTAACCTTGTCAGGTCTATGCATGGATACTTCTGTACCTCCCAGCAAGGAAGGTCCCAGCATTCCATAAACTTAATGGTGCCTATGAATTGTCCTAGTTGTCCTATTGAGAGTAGAAGGCTAATGCTTCAGAAATGTCAGGTTGACTCTCCACCAGAAAATAATTTTTCTTTTTAAATATATTTTTATTGATTTCAGAGAAAAAAAAGGAGAGAGAGAGAAATAGAGGGATAGAGAAATACCAGTGATGAGAGAGAATCATTGATCAGCTGTCTCCTGCACACTCTACATTGTGGATCGAGCCTGCAATCTGGGCATGTGCCCTGACCGGGAATCAAACCATGACCTCCTGGCTCTTAGGTCCATGCTCAACCACTGAGCCACCTCAGCTGGGCAGTATTTTTGGTAATTTTTTCATTTTCATTTTTAAAAATTGTCTAAAGTTTTACATATGTCTCCTTTTTCTCCAACTGACCCCCTCCTGAGCCATTCCCACCCCCAAGAGCAAGCTCCCACCACCCCAGAGTCTGCATCCATTGGTTTTGCTAATATGCATGCAAACAAGTCCTTTGGTTGCTCTCTAACCCTCCCACCTCCCTCATCTCCCCTGCCATTTGTCTCTGGATCTATTCTTGTTCATCAAATTATGTTGATCATTATATCCCACATATGAGTGAGATCATGTGATATTTATCTTTCTCTGACTGGCTTATTTCGCTTAGGATACTACTCTCCAGTTCCATCCATGATGTTATAAGTGGTAAAAATTCCTTCTTTTTACAGCAGTGTAGTATTCCATTGTGTAGATGTACCACAGTTTTTTAATCTACTCATCTGCTGATGGGCACTTAGGCTGTTTCCAAATCTTAGCTATTGTAAATTGTGCTGCTATGAACATAGGGGTGCATATTGCTTTCTGATGGTGTTTCTGGCTTCTGTGGATATAATCCTAGAAGTGGGGTCACTGAGTCAAATGGAAGTTCCATTTTTAACTGTTGAGGAAACTCCAAACTGTCTTCCACAGTGGCTGCACCAGTCTGCATTCCACCAGCAATGTAGGAGGGTTCCTTTTTCTCCACATCCTTGCCAGCACTTGTTGTTTGTTGATTTGTTGATGATAGCCATTCTGACAGGTGTGAGATGGTGCCTCATTGTTGTTTTGATTTGCATCTCTCACATGATTAGTGACTTTGAGCATCTTTTCAAACGTCTCTGGGCCTTCTATATATCCTCTTTCGAAAAGTGTCTACTTAGGTCCTTTGCCCATTTTTTGATTGGATCGTTTGTCTTCCTTTTGTTAAGTTGTATGAGTTCTCTGTAAATTTTGGAGTTTAAACCCAGCATTTTTTCTTTCATTCCATACCAAAGGTATGAGCAGCACAATTGTCTTCCAGCATTAACATGCTGCATGATCTAGGCAGGATTAAATATGCTGAGCCACAATTTTCCTCATCTGGAAAATAGGAACAATGATTAATGCCTTAGTCCATTGGTGGGAATTAAATGAGATCAGGTATATGCTATATTATACTAAATTCGTTCATGGCCCATAGTCACCTGTGGCTGTGCTTTAGTTGATGACTAGTTGTTTGCATCTTCTTGTTTCTCACTAACCCACATTTACCACTGATCTTGTCTCCTTTGCATATTATTGGCGTCTCTTTCTGGTTTCCTTTTTGAATTATTTCTTGTATCATGGCTGGGCATAGTTCATCCTCATGAAAAAGCTCAAATGGATTTCTCTACTAATAAGAACTGTCTGTATGGATAGCTTGTATAATTTGTGACCTTCTTAGGTCATTTTTGTCCAGGGTCCTGGCAAAGTGTCCATTTCTAGGCTGGCTCTCCAGTAACTCCAGGTTGATCAAAATTGCACGATGGCCCTGGCCGGATGGCTCAGTTGATTGGAGCATTGTCCCATACGTCAAGAGATTGTGAGTTTGATTCCCAGTCAGGGCACATATCTAGATCACTGGTTGGGGTACATGCAGGAGGCAACCAAACAATGTTTTTTTTTCACATCTATATTTCTCTTTTTTTCTCTCTCTTTTCCTTCTTCTCTCTAAAAAAATCAGTAAACACATATCCTCAGGTAAGGATTAAATATATATCTGTAATACACTGTAAGTAAATTATGTACACTTTACTGAACATATTAACACAAATAGACACACATCTGGCTTACCGTCCCCTTATGGGACTCCCATTTCTTTCTAGTTGATCTGGCATGACAGTAATGGCTGAGGCAAAACTGCCTTGCAAAACTAAGGCAGCAGGCCTTTGTTATGTAATATGCAACATGAAAGCAAAGGTAGAGAGGAGGCTCAAAGATTGTGCGCCCATTCAAAGAATCGAACAGTTTTGGAGTGCTATCTTGAATACCTCTTACATCTATCTACTGCTCTTCATACCCATTCCCAAGTCCACAATAACAGTGTCCTCACTTGCAGCCCATTCTCTCTTCTACTACCAGAGGGAGCTTTTTTTTTTTTTTTTAATATATTTTATTGAT
>PVJN01013514.1:0-26392 GCA_004026805.1 Lasiurus borealis
ATAAATACTCAAATGCCATCCAGTCCAAATGACTGTGATGACAGAGGCTCACCGTTGCCAGAGACCTCTGGTTTTTATTTAAGGGGTCTCACTTGTTCTGGGCCTTTACAGAGGGGTGAGTAGGGGCTGAGGGATTTGAGGAAACCCAGACAGAATTCTCCTCCTAAAAGATTTTGCTAAGCTGGCGCCCGGGACCACCGGGCATTTGTCCAATTAAAACCCGGACAGCTGAGACCGGTTTGGCTCAGTGGATAGAGCGTCGGCTTGCAGACTGAAAGGTCCCAGGTTCGATTCCGGTTGGGGGCATGTACCTTGCTTGCAGGCACATCTCCACTGTGGGGCATGCAGGAGGCGGCTGATCGATGTCTCTCTCTCTCTCATCGATGTTTCTGACTTTCTATCTCTCTCCCTTCCTCTCGGTAAAAAAATCAATAAAATATATTTAAAAAAAAAAACAAAACCCGGACACACAGCAATAATAAAGGTACTGGTCTCCCATGGCTAATGCATGGGGATCAAACCCCAGCCTGCAGGAACTGCCCCCACTCCGGTCAAGGTGGGACCAATGGGTGGACCTGGGCTGGTGCTCCTGACTCTGGGGAGAGGGAGATTTCCCAGACTCCGGAAACCACTATCAACAGAAAAATCAGAGAAGCACAGAGGATGATTCAAAAACAGGAAAGATAACGCTGGCTGATTCCTGCAGTCTCTGGGGTAACCCTGACCAAAGCAACACCCTGAACTTGTCCACGCAGAAAAACGTTGCTCAAGGGAAAAGCGATTCAGACTTGCACCACGTGCGAAGGCTCTGTGTCAGGCCCATGCTGAGCACCCAAGCTGAGCTGCGGCCTGTGGGGATGGCGCTGCCCGCGGCCTGCGCCTCCAGCAGAGCCCTTTTTTCCTCCCAGTGAACATGGCATGGCCGAGCGCTCAGGGGTACAGTGTGCATGCTGGGCCAGGCCTGAGGCAAGCGCGCTTTCCCTGCCCTCTCCTCCCTCTGACCACCTCAGGCGCTGCGGCCACCTGGCCGCCGCCTGCATGCCCCCTTCTCCTCGCTGTCCAGCCAGTGAGCTTGGGCTCCGGCCAGTGATCATTGGGCTCCAGCAGGTCCCTGAATAGGTCCATGGAGGAGGCTGGTCGGTGGAGTGGCTTCTTCGCGCTGGACTACAGGAGGCTTCTTTGCCAAGGGCCAGCTTTGTCAGGAAGGACATCCGGAAGGTGGTCCGAAAGACGTCTAGTCTAATTAGCATACTACCTCTTTATTAGTATAGATAATTAAATCTTTTTTATTAATATATATATTTCACTGATATTTTACAAAGAGGAAGGGATAGAGATAGAGAGTTAGGAACATCGATCAGCTGCCTCCTGCACACCTCCCACTGGGGATGTGCCTGCAACCAAGGCACATACCCTTGACCAGAATGAAACCTGGGACCTTTCAGTCCACAGGCCTATGTTTTATCCACTGAGCCAACCCAGTTAGGGCTAGATAACCAAATCTTAATCTGTAATAGAATATGATGATATTTTAAAATATTTTTTGTCTGTTTTTCAATTACAGTTGACATACAATACTATATTAGTTTCAGGTGTGCATCTCATAGTCGCTTTTGTTTTCTGGCTAGGAGTATGAGAATGATGGCTGCCAGAATGGTGGTGGTGGTGATGGAAATGGTGGTCATAGTAATAAATAGAATTCACTAAGTCAGATGTGCTCAGAATGCAACTTCAACTGCAACCTATTAATTTATTTCTGCCCTGTGGATAAGAGAAACCAGAACTCATAATTTCACTGTTAAAAGTTTCCCTTTAGCTCTGGCTGGTCTGGATCAGTTGGTTGGGCATCATCCCGTGCACCAAAAAGTTGCCTATTCTTCCCAGTCAGGGCACAATTAAGGTTGCAGGTTTAATTCCAGGTAGGGAGCGTGCAGGAGGGAGCTGATCAATGTTTGACTCCAACCTATCTCTCTCTTTCTCTCCCCCGTTCCTCTCTCTCTAAAAATAAACTTTAAAATCTATTTTTTAAAGATTCCTCCTAGCAGAAATTTTTTTGTCAAGATATTTATTGTTTATCTTTGTAATTTTAATTAACATGCATGAGCTTCTAGTGTTGTTCTAGCAACTATCTATAAAACTTCTTGCTTCCCAACTTTGTAAAAGAGATGTTAGTCTCCCTATTTTTTTCTTCTATCTCTTTCTCTGCTCCCAAATTCTGTATTTTTCTTTAATCTGTCATGGCTGATAATATTTATTTGGTAACCATAAGGGAGCTCTCTGTCATTTACATTTAAGTTGATATTCTATAAGTTGAAAACATTATTATTATTATTATTATTATTATTATTCACATGAAGCCAAATAGCATGCCATGATATAATTTCTTTCTATATAGCTAGCTCCAGTGTATCCCCTTTGTGCCACACCTACTAAAAAAAAATAATAATAACTTTTTTTAAATTGCAAATTCTCAAAATCTGGCTGTGGGAACCTCTTTCTACGTCCCGCGTGGTTCAGGGTTCCCGGGTCAGGGTTCAGGTTCTGAAGGAGGCCGCACGCAAATGAAATGAGAGACTTGAAAACATTAATTTGGCGATATTGGGGGGCCAGGCGGGAGCTTTCCTCTAGTGGAAAGGACTGCCATTTGCTCTGGCATTTTTCTCCCTTTTATTAAGGCCTTGGGACACACCCCTAGCCTTTAGGCAGAAAAATAACAGAAATTAACATGATACAAACAGATAGTTTCAACTAAACAATGAGTAATCAGCTCTGACCTTTCAGAGCAATTCAGGTTGGCCAGCCTTCTGGCCTCCCGTTTACATCCACCTTGTGAGAACAATATTTGGTCTCCGACATCTGGCCAAATTTTACTTTGTTGCATTTTTTTAAAATATGTCTTATTTGAACATTTTCCCCCTAGAATTTCTTATTGGTCTCTTATTTTTACTGTAAGAAGAGACATGTCTCCTTCACCAGATTGCTATTGTCTTCCTGCTTCTTACACATTCTTGTCTATTGCTTGGAATCCATTCCATTTTTTCCTTCTTCAACCCACTAGCTTCTTAGTCTCATAGAGACCCATGTGGCTTAAATGAACCACGAGTTTCTTGTAGTTTACCATTATTATTGTCCTTCTCCATCTAGCTATTCCTCGGCATACTGACATTCCGCTTCATTGTTTCTTTGTGTTGGATCCACATTGTCCAGGGTTCCACTTACTCCTCTGTGAGTCTCCCACATTACCCCATCACATAACTCCACCCACGTACTCGTGTCCTCCTAGATATAATCACTTACATTCTTCACTGACTTCCCCTAGTTGTCTAGTAGAGCTTGGAAAGGAGCACCAGCAACACTGTAATTTGATATTCCAGCACTGGCTTACTTTTCTTTTGATTTGTGGTCTGTATTAAAAAAAAACAAATACTTGTCTCTGCCTCCCTTTGGGTCTATTGCTTCAAGAACACCAGGAAGACATCTACCACCAAAATTATTTGTGTGCTGGAAGCTATTTTATGTCTTATTTGGCGACTCCTATAAAGAAAGACATGACATGTATAGACTGTAAGGATAGCTGACATTAAGCCACTTCCATAGGGCACATTCTAGACAGTTCTCTTCAGAGACCAAGGATGCAGGACCTACATTAATAATGAGGAGATGAATAAAGGATAAATATTTTTTAAAGGGCTCTGCCTTTCCCCTTCCCCAAATTGCACCATACAACTAGAATCTCTGGAATTCTTTTATTCTCTGTTCAGCGATCCTTACTAACACGTTTTACACTGTCTTTACTGTGACAGGCCCTCAGATCCTGATGATTGCAGTCTTCACTCTCACCGGCACTGTGGTCCTGCTCCTGCTGGCTGCCCTCCTGGTGCTGAGGTACCCACTCCCTCTCCGGCTGTGCTCCTCATTCTGAGAGGGCCGAGGGCGGGAGGGAGAGGTTTAATGGCTGTTGCTGATGATGTATGTTCACAAAGAGGTCTCTAGACAGGTGTAAGATCAATAATTCTAATTTATCCCTACTCTCTGGGAAAACAATTACAAAACATTGACATTTTGAATGTTGAGATGCTATTGTTACAAATTCTCTGTGCTTTTGTATTTTCTTCCTACATATGTTTTCCAAGTCACAGATACACAAGAGGCTTACCTAGGGATCTGGTATATTTTCTGGTGATTTTAAAAATATGTGTTTTTGCCTTTCAAGGTTATCAATTTATGTTTTTCTTTCTTCTTTTTCCCCCTGCTCTTTGTGTGCATCAGTTCAGATTCTTTATTATAGTGAAGGGCTGTATTAGTGAAGGACCCAAGAAAGCGAAACAAAAAGGTAGAAAATAATATAAAAGGCCATCGGAAATCCTCACAAGTTCGCTCATGGCCAGCACTCGCCAGCTTGGAGAGTTGTAATTGGGCTGGCCTCACTCACCACATATCTGCCTGAGAATGCCAGGGTTCGCAATATCTCCCAGTGTTCAGAAGCTGAACAGCATGAATACTAATGAGAACCTATTGACGGGTTCTGTTCCTCCCACAGAAAATACAAAAAAGAGCATGAACGTCGTCAGAAAAAATGGTCCCACATTCCCTGTGAAAACATCATTCCTCTGGAGACCAATGAGACCAACCACGTGAGCCTAAAGGTAAGGCACACTTCACCTTCTGAAGAAGCCTGGGGAGAGCTGGTGCGGCGTGCCAGGTGTTTGACAGGCACCGGAAGACAGTGCGAAAGGAGCCAAGCAGGGATCATTTCTTTCCGAATCTAAGACTTTGATGTTATTTCACTCACTGTTTAAAATGCCCCTGTGAGGTTCCATTTGAACCAATATTACAACAGATCACAGGTTTCTATGAGAATCAACTTGAAAGATGCAATAGTTCTCAACCTTCCTTCTGCCTTTGAAGTCTGGTGGACCAAGGGCCATGTCTGGCCTGCAGGTGTGTGTGTGTGTGTGTGTGTGTGTGTGTGTGTGTGTGTGTATTTATCATCTTCTAAAAGTAATTGCCAAATATAAAAATTTTGGAATGGCTAGAAAAAATTCAGATTACCAGCTTCTTCTGACAATTCAGCACTCTCTCGGCTGCAACGAGAGCTGACGGGACTGCCCCTTTCAGACACCTGCCCCAGTGACCTCTCTGCATTGCCACTTGGGCTTTTGGACTTGAGTTTGCAACTCCAATGCACAACATATTCCCCAAGAGCAACTGTCTGTAACTACAGGCAATGATTCCCATGAGGAGAGGGTATGAGAGAAGGAAGCAAGAAAACCCTGGCTGAAGTAGAACACAAGAAGAAGGGAGGGACAGCACACCTCCAAGAGGAAGTGAGGGGGGGTGGGAAACCCAGAGTTTAGCATCTTGTTGCAGAGGAAAGGCAAGTCAGCTGTAACAGTTTTCCTGGGAGTCTGCCCAGCAGGCTGTGAGCGAGTAGATACCTCTCACCTGGCAGAGCCTCTTGGCCTTTGACTGGCATGGATGGGACAAGACAGGAAGTTTCTGGAATAATTAGCCTTTTCTTGTACCAGATCGATGATGACAAGAGACGAGATACAATTCAGAGACTACGACAGTGCAAATACGACAAAAAGGTAACTATCATGCACCCTGTTCCTCTCAACTCTTGATGAGGGGGGCGGTGTTCTGGGCCTGCTGACTCATCACTGCCCCCTTTCAGATGCTGTGCAAAGGTGGGTGTGAGTGCAGGGCAGCTCCAAGGGGATATTCTAGGCGCCTTTCACAGGGATAGGCAGGGCTCTGCTTCAAGGGTTAAGACTCACAGTCAGGAGAAAATTAAAAAATGCATACGATTTAAAAAAATATTTTTTATTGATTTTTTACAGAGAGGAAGAGAGAGGGATAGGGAGTTAGAAACATCAATGAGAGAGAGACATCGATCAGTTGCCTCCTACACACCTCCCTCTGGGTATGTGCCTGCAACCAAGGTACATGCCCTTGACCGGAATCCAATCTGGGACCCTTCAGTCTGCAGGTCGACACTCCATCCACTGAGCCAAACCGGTTTTGGCTGCATACAATTTTTTTAAGATAGGTGGAGTGTAGGAAGCGAAAGGAAAAATAAAAAGAGATTCAGAGCAGTCAGGCAGCCCTAGTATTATATTTTGCTTCACTCAGTGAGAATATGACAATTCCACATGAGGTTTCCTTCCCTTCCTTCCTTCCTTCCTTCCTTCCTTCCTTCCTTCCTTCCTTCCTTCCTTCCTTCCTTCCTATATTCTTTTCTTCCTTCCATCCTTTCTTTCTTCCTTCTCATTTAGCCATTCTTAAAGAAACATTCAAACCTGAGCCTCCATATCTAAGAGACATAAACACCAACAAAATACCGTCACTGCTCTCAAGAGCTTACAGTATAGTGCGAAGATAGACACATAAACAAAATATTATAATATGCATATAAATAGTCATGCTACCACTTTATCTTCTTAATTCAATTGATATTTGTAGAGAGTGATTCTAAAGGATCTCAAGCACAACGATGGCAATTTCACTGAGAAGCAGAAGATAGAATTGAACAAGGTATGTGACCCTTGCTTGAAATTCTTAAGTGAGAAATAGCATCACTGCATTTCCCCTAAGCACTGAGGGCCCAGGGCATCAAGGCATTACTGGGGATGCTGACAGAGAAGCCCTCAGGCCGAGAAATGGGTGACCATAGGTATTCGTGTTGAAGAGTCTACCAACAAATGTTGGAGAGTGATGTTTGATGGTGCAAAACATGTTGGAAATCTAATAGCATGTCCTACAAAATGGTCCTGATATTATGTGAGAGTAGGCAAAGGTTTATATTCGAGTCCCCTTGCTGAGGAAAGAAATACTGGTTGGTAAGATGCGTTGCAGTGCGTACTAAGAAATGTCTGTCATTCCAAATCATCTTCATAAAGATCTAAATCACGTTTTATTAGCATATTAATTTTTACTGTGGTGCTGCTTTCTCGCTGACTTGCTTTGTAAATAAACATTTTATCTTAGTTGCTTCAGATTGACTATTACAACCTAACCAAATTCTACGGAACTGTGAAGCTTGATACCATGATCTTTGGGGTGGTCGAATACTGTGAGCGAGGATCCCTCCGGGTAAGAGCAATTTCCAATTTCCTAACTGGTCACCCATATAGAAAAATAAAAAATTATATATACATATATGTGTGTGTGTGTGTGTGTGTGTGTGTGTGTACATATATATTATATTATATATGTATATATATTATATTATATATGTATAATATACATATATATATATTAGAAGTTTTAGATGTTCACCTAGTGAAATAATATTAGATATATCAGGAAAAGGTGGGTTCATATGTTACTAAACTGGATCACTCAGATTTTGTCTATATATATTCATTCAAGAGTGTAGACTTGAGAATCAGATTTGGGAAAGTGACCAATGACCTCTAAATTCATTTTACTTTACTTGCATATTTACTTGATTTGTATGAAATAAAAATGGGTGGCCATTATGATAGCACCAGTCAAGAATTAGGGAACTTATTCCTAAGTCCTGGTTCTGCTACTGTACTAATTCATACCATCCTTTCCCCTGTGAGGGATTGAGGATGACCCAGGTGTTGCCAGGTGGGGCTAGGTACTCTGGCTGAGCAAGTTCAAAGCAGAAAGAGAAAGTAAGACAGAAATAAGTTGATTTCTTAGAAACAACCAAGCATCAAGAAGGAATAGCAAATCATTAAATAGTTCAGAAGGGCAGGCATATACAAGAAACAGTCACATACAAGAAACAAAATCAGGTGTGCAACAGAAACCAGACTGAATGGGGAAAGGGTGGGAGAAGGAAGGAATTGAGGACTGTTGCTTCGAGGAGCATTGAAATATTTGAACATCACCTGGAGCAGGTTCTGGGCATACGTTGGGTAGGTGGCCATATGATTTATCAGGATACTTTGCAAGTAAAGGGGGTACTATCATAATTGTTGGAGTAGTCGACATAAATTGCAACTGATCTCAAGTAATCCACAATGTGTGGTCACCCTGCCCTTGGACTATGTTGAGATCCAGTGTCCCTTCATAACCTGAATATTGTCCCCCAGAACAAAGGCAGAATCCTAAGATTGGGGGCAGCAGCAGCTTTAAAGAGGTCCAAATATTCATTACTCAGTAACATTTAAAAATAATTTTGAAATTTAAGCTAACCCACTAGAAATTTTTATTTTTTTAATAAGCTTCCATAAAAAAGCTAAACTAAACAAGATTAATAGTTTTCAAAATAAACTCAGGTCTATCCTCAAAGAAAAAAAACTCATAGCTGTAAATGCTACTCTGTCTTTAAAAAATAATAATAATCTAAGTATTCAATACGAAATTTAGAAGAATAACTATGGCCTAATGAAAAGAAACTTTCAAAATTCAATCATTACAAAATAGGTAGAGTTTTTAAATGCATTTATGAATTATTTATCTTTTTTAAACTATAAAGCATACAAGCATCTCATAATTCTAATTGAAACTTAAAGCAAGCATACATAAAAATAAACAAATGTGGGCATAGAAAATATAGCCATTTAAAATGATACTTTCAATTGTGAAAGAATACTTCAAAGACTATCCTATCTAATAAAAGAGTAATATGCAAATTGACCATACCTCTGCCACACCCACAAGCCAATCAGGAGTGAGTATGCAAATCAACCCAACCAAGATGGCTATGGCCACAGAGAGAGCAGGAGGGAGGCTTGAGTTGCCCCTGATAATGGAGAAAGCCAAGTTTTCCACATACACTGGCCAGCCCAGGCCTCCATTTAAGGCAACAAAGTTTCAATGGCTGCCACCACAGAGCAAGCAAAAGGCTTGGCTCTGCTCCAAGCTACAAAGTTTCCATTGTAGAAGATAAATAAATCCCAGATACCAGGGTCTCCATTTGGGTTGCTAGGGGGCATGACCAGGCTGCAAAACACCATAGGCCCCTCGCCCAGGCCATCCCACACCCCATGGGAACACCCACCCTGATCTGGGACACCCTTCAGGGCAAGCCAGCTGGCCCTCACCCATGCACCAGGCCTCTATCCTATCTAATAAAAAAGTAATATGCAGATTGATCATCACTCCAAAACACAAGATGACTGTCCCTCTATGGTCAAAAGATCCTGCCCTAATGTGGACACAAGATGGTCACCACAAGATGGCCAGCAGGGGAGGGCAGTTGGCAGGGACCAGGCCTGCAAGGGAGGGCAGTTGGGGGTGATCAAGCCTGAAGGGAAGGAAGTTAGGGGTGACCAGGCCAGCAGAGGAGGGAAGCTGGGGGTGACTGGGCCTTCAGGGAAGAACAGTTGAAGAGGAGGGTACCCAGGCCTGCAGGGGAGGGCAGACAGGGGCAAATGGGTTGGCAGGGGAGCAGTTAGGCATCAATCAGGCTGGCAGGAGAGTGGTTAGGGGGTGATCAGGCTGGCAGACAGAAGTGGTTAGGGACAATCAGGAAGACAGGCAGGTGAGCAGTTGGGAGCCAGCAATCCTGGATTGTGAGAGGGATGTCTGACTGCCCGTTTAGGCCTGATCCAAGTGGTCCCAGATTGGAGAGGGAGCAGGCTGAGGTGAAGGACAACCCCCACCCCACCGTGCACAAATTTTGTGCAGTGGGCCTCTAGTTAAATTATAAAAAAAAGAGAAAACTTTTAGATGCAATATAATCATGAAAGTTTGACTCAAAAAGTAAAAACTTAAGTAAGCCAATAACAATAGAAGAAATTCTAATTTCCGTTACAAAAAAATACTAGCTTTGGCTTAATTCTAAACTTCAATAAATATCTCTCTGTGTGTATATAAATACTGTTCTAAAGTTAAGCAAAAACACAAATATCTAAATTCATTTAACATTCAACAAAGCTAGCATAAAGTTAATAATAAAATATGATTAAAGGCTAACTTATATTTAGGAATATTGATTTAAAAAATGATAAATAGTATACTAGTAACTCTAAGCCAGTTGTATATAAGGAGCATAGTATAATCAGATATGGTTAATTCTATGAATTCAAAAATATCTCTCATGTATCATATCAAAAGTTCATAGAAAAAAAGACCATGTGATGCTGAAAATGAACATTTAAATTAAAAAAAATTATAATTTAAATAAAACATTTCTAATAACAATTACATAAGGGTTATACCATACTCTGATTCATTTAATTTCAATGAGACAGCAATTTTAGAATACCAATTCACAAAATCTGGTCAAAGGGTTTTACAGTCTTTTACTTTCTAAAATGCTCAGCAAATATTTGGGTATCATACCTATAGTTTTGGGGACTCTCTACCCTCAGGAAGGAAATTTCAGTTATCTGAATGGTCCCCCTTCTGACATTGCTGAGTCCTCCTGGGCTCAGACAATAACAGAAGTTTCTACACGAAACCACCCCTTTGTACCATGAGCCTCAAAGCACAGGCTGTGCAAAAGGCAAATGGCAGTCCCTTCAGGCTCCAACCATGGCAAATCCCATCAGAACCTACTTTTGTGGGGAAACAAATCAGAAAGTTTCAATTTCCTTCCTGCCTTATAAATATACCATAACTGCGGCTTACCTTGGGTAGGAACAACTGATTCATTCAAGCAACAAACACCTATAACAATAAAAGGGTACTATGCTAATAAGGACAATAAGGTAATAAATATGGTAATATGGACATCCTTCCAGACATCCTTTTGGACAAAGCAGAGGCTGTTAGGGGAAGCCAGTACCAGCAGCAGGGGAAGGAAGGCCTACTCTTGCATGATTTTCATTCATTGGGCCTCTAGTTTATTAAGATTTATTCCAAGCCAGACACTGAACGAAATGCTGCAGAAACTTCAGTTATCACAGAGTATATGTGTTCATGAAGCGAAGAGATAATAAACATAAACAAAATATAAAATATGTCAGGTGCTAAGGGTAAGAATTACTTTAGAGTGTGTCTGGGCATAACTCCCCTCCCTTAACTTGGCATGGTACCTACAACCAGCCAGCCTTATTTGAAATTAATTATGACTTCGGATGCTTGGCTTGAAATTATTGGTATAGTGTCTGATTTAAAACTAAAGGTCAAATTGTGCTTTTTCCCAAAACAAAAAATTATTGTTAGGTTATTAGAGCTTTACTATGAAGAATTGTTACTAGCTTGGAACCATCATCTTGTTAGAACCATCACCATGTTAAAATATTGAGTTCAAAATTCTAGGTCATTCAGTTCACATAAAGGCAGGAACTCTGTCTTATTGACAGAGGACTTAGTAAACTAAAAAAATAAACAAAAACAAAAACAAAAAACATTTAGCTTGGCCAGTGTGGCTAAATGGTTGAGAGTTGTATGAACCAGGAGGTCACAGTTCAATTCCCAGTCAGGGCACATGCCTGGGTTGCAGTCCTGATTCCTAGTAGTGTGTGTGCAGGAGGCAATCCATCAGTGATTCTCTCTCATCATTGATGTTTCTATCTCTCTCTCCCTCTCCCTTCCTCTTTTTGAAATAAATAAAAACATTTTTCTGTTGTTGTTAATCCTCACCTGAGGACATTTTTCCATTGATTTTTAGGGAGAGTGGAAGAGAGAGGGAAAGACAGAGAGTAACATCGATGTGAGAGAAACACATTGATTTGCCTCCTGCACGTGCCCCAACCAGCATCTGGGCTGGGTAGGAGCCTGCAACCAAGATACATAACCTTGACTGGAATGGAACCTGGGACCCTTTGGTTTGCAGGTTCTATCCGCTGAGCCAAACTGGCTAGGGCAATAAAAAAACTTAGAGCTATAAAACCAATGGATGCAATTGATCATGTGAGTAAAAACATAAGCCGAGTGAATGAATTTTTTAACAGCGATTCCATGTTTAAAAATACTCATATAATTTTGATGAGATGGAACCTGCAGTCCAGCAACTTGTGACTCAGACTCACCTGCCCACTCTCCAGGCAGGTGTGTGCTCATGGGCTCATTCCTTCACCCCCATCAGATGGAAGAACCAGAATTTTGGACACTCTGGTATCTCCTGCTCATGTCCTCGTCGTGAAAACCACTTAATGTTTCTTAAGTAGGAAAATAAATACTGGGTGGAGCAAAAGTAGGTTTGTAGTTATTCATATGGGAAATAATGCAATAGTTAATAAATAATAATACAAGAATAAACTCTGTGTTTCACGTACTCACAACTGTAAACTTGCTCTCCTTCTACCCTGTATACATTCAGGAAATCCAGAGCAACAAAGTTCCAATGTGTTTCTGAGCCCAAGACTTCATGATTATATCATTATTTGCTGCAATACTCTCTCCACACTACCCTTCCTGTGGCAACTGATCTTCCTTTCCTTTTTTTTTTTTCTGTTCAGGAAGTTTTAAATGACACAATTTCCTACCCTGATGGTACATTCATGGATTGGGAGTTTAAGATCTCTGTCTTGTATGACATTGCTAAGGTAAGAGACCTATAAACACAAAAGACATCAAGAAAATTAAATATAGTGGTACCTCGAGATACAAGTTTAATTTGTTCCATAACCTTGAGGTGTGGGAAACTATGAGACGCTGGAGTCGCAGTAAACTGGTGGGTCGTGTGCAGCCGGCTGATCCGCGTGATTACTCCTATCTCAAATGCTGCTCGCATTTCAAAGCAAAAATCGCTCGCTCGACGGCTCGTATCTCAAAAATCTCGTATGTTAGGGCACTTGTATCTCGAGGTACCACTGTATAGGAAAATAGATCAAGCAAGCTATTCAACTTCTCTGCATTGGTGTCTTCATCTTTAAGGTGGTAATAAAAATATTTAGTACTAATAGTCATTGACTTGTTCTGAGTATTTTATGAAATAATGCATATACTTCACATAAGCCCTGGTACAAGTAAATGTTCAATATATAGTGGGTCTTCTTCTTATGATTACTATATGCTTTCTACTCTGGGTTTGAGGCACACATTTTCATAGACTGGCTGGAAGTTAAGATAATATAAAGCTGCAAAGAGAACAACTGAATCTTCAACTTTATAAGAGAAAATATTAAACCCAGGCAACCATCTTGTATGAGGCAGTAATAAATTTATACATGTACATTCCCAAACACAGGAGTACCAGTAACCAGGGCCTCATTCAAGAGTGAAGAAAAGTCAATCCCAAAAGTGAGCTATTTGATAGTCTTAAATCTCCCTCCACATAGCATCAGAATACGTTTGCAAAATGTTATATGATACCCCATTTGCCACATAATTATTCCTGTGAACGAGGCTGAAAACCAGTGTTGGCAATGACACCTCTAGCCAGCAGAGGGAAGCACATCAGCAAAAAACAGGCTTCCCTTTTCACAATAGGAGATTCACTACATTTTAGAAACTAATCTAGCCGACCCCTGCCCTTCAGGATAGCAAAGCCTCATTATGCATATTTTTAATTGAGATAGTAGAGAATCAGATATACCCAAGGTCACAGACCAAATAAGTGGTAAGTGAACACACATTAAGAAAATAGGATCAACCTTTCATTTTATATTATACTAGAGGCCCGGTGCACGAGATTCATAGATGGGGGGGAAGGGGGCGAGGGGGGGGGGGGGCTGGTGTCCTTCAGCCCAGCCTGCTCCCTCTCCAATCTGGGACCCCTTGAGGAATGTCTGACTGCCTGTTTAGGCCCAATCCTACATGGGCCTAATCAGGCAGTCAGACATCCCTCTTACAATCCAGGACTGCTGGCTCCCAACCTGATTGCCCCTAACTGCTTCTGCCTGCCAACCTGATCACCCCCTAACCACTCCCTTGCCAGTCTGATTGATGCCTAACTGCTCCCCTGCCAGCCTGTTTGCCCCTGACTGCCTACTCTGTGGGATTGCTCACCCCAACTGCCTTTCCCTGCAGACCTGGTCACCCCAACTTCCCTCCTCTGCCAGCCTGGTCACCCCTAACTGCCCTCTCCTACATGCTCAATCATCCCCAATTGTCCTCCCCTGCAGACCTGGTCCCTCCCAAGTGCCCTCCCCTGCTGGCCATCTTGTGGTGACCACCTTGGTCTGGCGTCCCTGCTTACCTGCTTAGCCATGTTGCCATGGCCAATGTCTGCCATGTTTCATGCTCTGTTGCCTACTGCCAACACCCACCATGCTCTGCGTGCACCCCCTGGTGGTCAGGGCACATCATAGCAACTGGTTGTTTGGTTGTTCCTCTGTTTGGTCTGTTCGCATAATAGGGTTTTATACATATAGATAATGCTTAATCCAAGTCTTTAGACAACTGCCTTTTACTAAGTCACCTAAATAGATTTAAAACTAAATGTAGAGCTTAGGCAAACGTTAGGGCCTTAGTATTTTTAAAGTAAAATTAAGTTTAAAATCTGTTAATGTGTTTCTATATGCATGCTGAAATGAGTTCAAAATGTCATTTCTTTCTTTACAATAAGCAAATGCTGGATGTTTTATCTCTTTGTTTTCTTGTCATCTGAAAAATTGCAGGGGATGTCATATCTGCACTCCAATAAGACAGAAGTCCATGGCCGTCTGAAATCCACCAACTGCGTGGTAGACAGTAGGATGGTAGTGAAGATCACTGATTTTGGCTGCAATTCCATTTTACCTCCAAGAAAAGGTCTGTAATGAAATATTAACTTGTTTCCCACTAGTCTTTCACTTTTCTTACAAGCCCACATAATTCTCTCAAGAAATAGTGATACTGATCAGAAAAAAAATTTTTTAATATATTTTATTGATTTTTTACAGAGAGTTAGAAACATGGATGAGAGAGAAACATCGATCAGCTACCTCCTGCACACCCCCTACTGGGGATGTGCCCGCAGCCAAGGTACATGGCCTTCACCGGAATCGAACCTGGGACCCTTGAGTTCACAGGCTGATGCTCTATCCACTGAGCCAAACTGGTTTTGGCATGATCAGAAAATTAATACTTGGAAACACAAACAAACTTCTCAAAAGTCTGGGTCCATATAAACTCGAGGCCACTCGTATTCAGGGTGCATGCTGTAGGGACTTAAAGAACAGAAGCAGATTGGCGACTATGGGCTGCTCACCCCCTTAACTTTTCAATCTCTATGCTGAATGCCCAGACCTGTGGACAGCCCCAGAGCACCTCCGCCAACCCAGCATCTCTCAGAAGGGGGACGTGTATAGCTACGGGATCATCGCACAGGAGATCATCATGCGGAGGGAAACCTTCTACACGCAGAGCTGCCGCGATCAGAATGGTAAGAGTCTGACCCTTTCACCTGCCCTGGCCGGGAGCTGGCCAACCTGCATTCTAGGCTGACAGGGACCCTAATCTGTGTGACCGCATCTCTGTCCCTCGGCTGAAAAAGCAGTGGCATATCTGCACCACCCATTTCACAGGGGTTTTGGAAGGTTTAGATGGATGAATGTTAGAGAGCTCTGCAGAGCATAAGACAATACAACAACTGCCAGGTGTCACTACCACCAGTATCGTGGTTAAAGAATCTTCCCTTGCCCTGGAGGTGTGACTCTGGTTAAGGTTATGGTTAAGGTTCATTTCCCGGTCAGGGCACATGCCAGGTTGCCCCAGTAGCGGGTGTGCAGAAGGCAGCCAAGCAATGATTTCCTCTCATCATTGATGTTTCTATTTCTCTCTCCCCCTTCTCACTTCCTCTAATGAAATCAATAAAAATACATTAAAAAAAAAAAGAATCTCCCGCCTAGCTCAGTGGATAGAACACTGTCCTGCAGACTAAAAGGCCCCAGGTTCCATTCCAGTCAAGCGCACATGCCCAGAGTGCAGGCTTTATCCCCAATAGGGGCGTGCAGGAGGCAGCTGATCAATTATTCTCTCTCATCATTGATGTTTCTATCTCTCTCTCCCTCTCTCTTCCTCTCGGAAATCAGTAAAAATGTATTTTTTTAAAAAAAAATCCCCCCTTATTATTTTCCTCTTTCCTTCTGATTCCAAACAGCCATGTGTCTAACACCTGAACTAGATCACTGAAGTGGGACATACATATTCTAGTTCCTACTAAGACCTATACTTTTGTCACCTGTCCCCTTGGGGCCTTGATGGGAAGGAGGGAGTATGGTTCAATATTTCATTCCATTCATTCATTTCTCACTGAGCACGTACTTGTGCCAACTTTTAACTGTCTGCGGGAAGGGGTGACTAGGGATGTCGGGATTGCAGGCTAGATACTGGTCAGAGAAAGCACACTGAAGGCAGTGGTGTCTGAGTTGAGTTTTATAGGGTTAGTGGCCTTAATTTGAGGGAAAACCTTCTGGGTGGGTCTAGGTGGTTGAGATCCCTTAACCTGGCGGCTCATTCTGCATCCGTCTGCCGAGGACTGGCTGAGGTGCTGCCGCACTCTTGCTGGTCCCTTCAGAGTCAGTGAGCCGGTTCAGAATCTGACCACCGCTCCTCGTTCTGCCTGCTGCATTCCCTCTTGTAACTGAATTATTCTTGTCCATTCAGAGAAGATTTTCAGGGTGGAGAGTTCCAACGGAGTGAAGCCCTTCCGCCCAGATCTGTTCCTGGAAACCGCCGAGGAGAAGGAGCTGGAAGTGAGTTTCTCTGGGCCACTGTAACAAATTACCACACAGACCGTCAAGGATTAAAACATCAGAAATGTATTTGCTGGAAGCCGGAAGTCTGAAATAAATTGTCAGCAAGATCGTGCTCCTTCTAAAGGCTCTAGGGGAGGGTCCATTCCTTGCTACTTCCAGAAGCGTCTGCTGGCTGACATTCCTTGGCTTGTGGCCCAAACACCCCAATCTCTGATTGGTGGTAGTCACATTCTTCCCTCCTCTCCTCTTCTAATTTCCCTCTACTCCTATCCTATATAAGAATACATGTGACGCATTTGGGCCCACCAAGATAATCCAGATTTATCTCCCCATCTCAAGACTCTCAATGTAATCACACCTGCAAAAACCTTTTTCCCAAATAAGGTCACATCCACGGGTTCCAGGGGTTAGGACATAAACGTATGCTTGCAAGTGACCATCAGCCTGCCACCCTAGCTATCTGTTTCCACTTCTCTGAACTCAGAAACAGCTGGTCCCTTAAGCACACATCCCATTCTCAGTTCCTAGGAACTAACAAAGCAAGATGCCCATGTGGTACACAGGCCAGGCTTGTAAATACCACCTAGTGATTAGAAAATAAGTCTGCCAACATCTGTAAACAATGGGGACATGTACTTTATCTCCTTTTATTCTTCAGCTGAAGGAAGTGGAGCTTTTCTTTCTGCATTTGTTTAAATGTTCTAATAATCCCTCACGAAGGCGTTTAAAGCCTGTGGGAAAAGATTCTAAATTTGTTTTAGCATTTTATCTGAGCTTTTATAATCCCCAAAGATAGTAAATAATGTGTTTTAATTTTTTTTAGGGTCTTAAAAATAAAACCTTTTGTTTGTCCCCTGTGGGAGAAAGATAAAAAACATTTTCCTTCACATTATAAGCATCCTTTGAGGTGAGGTTTATGGCCAGCTTAGCTGGCATGAATGGGCCAGTTTTACCTCTTCTCTTTTTTCTATATTAAAGGTAGATTGTAGCCCCAGAGTTCTAAAATAGAACTGCTCCTATCCTGGTCTTATTCTATCCTCTCACCCTGATTTTCAAGATGCTGGGATTCCTCCCCACATGTCAGCATATCCCTTCTCAGCACTCCTTTCTGGTCTGAGGATAGCCACAGACTTTTTTCACTAAAGCATTCTTCCTCCTCCATTCCCTCGTGTAGTCAGATGGTTCTGGAATTGGAAGCAAGAAAAGATTTCAGATCTAGTAGCTGGTTCCAATCAAATACAGGCCTGAAATTAGATGACTTGGCAGGTGCCCCCGATTCACTCGGCGGTGCTGTGTCAGCCCAGCTGTGGGTTGGGTTTGTCCATGTCTCTTTAAGGCCGACAGTAGATCATGTACCAAGGCAAAGGCATCATCTAGTGGTGAATGCAGGCAGACAAGGGCTATGCCATACAGATAGTCCTTCCCAGGAATGCCTGAGGCAAAGAACATGGGCAGGGACTGCACCTAATACCATTTGTGATCCTCTTTCTGACTAAAGTAAAGAACAAACTAATGGTTTTCACCATGCTTTCTGATCCAACAAAAGCTACAAACCAGTGATAGTGAGATGATGTTTTCCATGGGCTTCCTCATGTCTCCCCCTTCCCCTGAATCTCCCCTTCCTCCCTTCTCTTTTATATAGGCAATAATAATGTATAGACTATGTATCATAATAATTCTATTATAATTATGATGTTATATGCAATTATTCTATTGTAATATAGTTATAATTATAGTATAATCTTATAATTATAATATAATTATATGTAATTATATTATTTAATACTATAATAAATATTTTATATTAATATGTAATGATAATAATTATATATGTATATATTATTGTCCTTTGTCCATGCAATATTTGGGACATACTTATGCTAAAGAAATTATTCATTGTTTATCTGAAATTCGAGTTTAACTGGGTATTCTATATTTTTGTTTGCTAAATCGAAGAGCCCTAAGATTCCTTCGTAAACCAATTAAGTCAGAATCTCCTATGTTGGGGCCTGGGCAAAAGAAATTCTATAAACTTCCCAGGCAACTCCACTGTTAGCTGTGGTTAAAAATGCTGCTGAAGTGCCTCGCTCTCATTTACAGTCTGTGTCTCATACTGGCTGAACCCAGCTGTTTCCTGTTCTTCCCAACATACACCCTACAAATGTATCTAAAGATTTTGTCTCTCCCAGCAATCTAGCCTTGTCCAAATCAATATTACCTTTTTCATTCAGTCAGTGTCTAAGGGAAGGGTTTAGGCAAGGCGGTACAGGTGGTGATGCTTGAGATACACTGCAGACAACTGGGCGACCTCATCCTCATTGTCAGAGTTGAGATCTTTTTAGAATAGTCCTTGCCTCAGTGACTCCCATCCTGGAGGAAAATAGGATAGGATACCACCCTCTGAGCTAATCCACCCTTTTTTCCTTCCAGGTATATCTACTTGTAAAAAACTGCTGGGAGGAAGATCCAGAAAAGAGACCAGATTTCAAGAAAATCGAGAATACACTGGCCAAGATATTTGGGTATTGCTGACATTTTGCTTTCTTCTCACTGATTTCAAATTATTCTCACAATAGTTGACATTCAGTGGCACCTAAGAATGAAAGTGCCTATTCTAATGAAAAACCCCAGACTGAAGCACCTACCTCAGAAAAATTAAAATGATATGGGAAATAATCACTTGACAAATTAAATACTCAAGGGCAAAACTTAACTGATTAAAAACTATATTCTGACTAATCATAAGTACTGTATGTCTGTTAAAAATATAGTTCCCTGACCCTTCTGGAGGTTATTAGAATTTAAAAGTCTGTTATGGGTCCTGAAAATTGGTAAAATCCCTGGGTAATTCTTAACATCACCAAGTTTCTTAAATTTTTCAAATCTTAAAAAAAAAAATTTAGCCGAAACCGGTTTGGCTCAGTGGATAGAGCGTTGGCCTGCGGACTGAAGGGTCCCAGGTTTGATTCCGGTCAAGAGCATGTACCTTGGTTTCGGGCACATCCCCAGTAGGGGGCATGCAGGAGGCAGCTGATCGATGTCTCTCATCGGTGTTTCTAATTCTCTATCCCTCTCCCTTTCTCTCTGTGAAAAATCAATAAAATATATTTTTTAAAAAATTTAAATCTTAGGATCAGCAACTTTGGCCCTACGTCCTTAAGACTTGAGCCATAAATCAGACTATAATTCAGGATTTTTTTTTTTTTTAAAGCAGCACACAATTATCCAGTAAGATTGAATTCTAGATTCCTCATGTTTTCTGTTAGAGACAGTGCAGAGTGAGAAAAATAACACTGGAGTGAAAGAAGGGATCCAGTTTCTACACTAGGATCTAATAATAGCTTGCTGTGGGACATTGGGCAAAACACTTATCCTAATTGGATGTCAATTTTCTTGTTAGTAAAATTGCACTGAACAAGATCATTTGTACAATTCCTTCCAGCTCTAACTGTTTGTAAGTCTCATTAAGTCATTCAGATATTTAACGAGGCTAAAAGCCCAAGGCTGGAGAAGAAGTAGAGTGAAGTTAATCAAAGTGAGTCATTGATTTGGTAGATCTAAGCTGTCCTTTGGGGGAAAGGAACAGGAAGTAATAAGCAATTTAATTCTTGCCCACTTTTCATTGCTTCACAAACCTGTTACTAAGAGCAGATGAGCTTGTACATGCGACAGATGACATGTAAACTCTTGGAGATAAACTGGGCCCCTGATGGTCTACCCTAGAGAATCTGATGTCATTGATCTAGGGAGCAGGCTACATGGGGAGTTTTAATAGCTCCTTAGATTATTAAACTTGCAGCCTTTTTTTTTTTAATGCAGCCAAGGTTGAGGAAATGTTCAATTAAAGCAATCCATCATGAAGTAAGATATCTATCTTTATCCTTTACACCTGCTCCCTTCCCCTTTCTACCAACTAGATTCTAGGTGTTTATAGTAAGTTCCCTGGGGAACTTGTTTAAAAACTCTGTTTCTTAATCCCAAGCCTAGCAGTTTCCAGTCATATAGGTCTGCAATGGGACTCAGGAATGGATTGAATTTTTAGCAATCATCCCTCCATATCCCAAGGGGATTATGATGTAGGCCATCTTCTTCTCCTTGACTGTATAAATTGTAATTTATAATTGCTGTGGTTGTAATAATGAAATGGTATGATTTGTTCAGTCCCTTCAATTGTGCCATATGTGATATCAACATCATCTCTGATCCCCACAACAACTCTGTAGGAACTCAGCATGCCACTGAGCCAGCTCAGCACCAAGACTTGCCATAGGCTCGTGTCACTGAAAGCTGGCATCTCATTCAAGTCTCATTCAGAGCTAGGGAGGGTTTTGCTTTAGGACCCTGGCTTTCCATTCTGAGGAAATCGTGTAAAGCTCAACTTTGCTTTTCTTGGTTCTCCTCATATACTTTCATTTATCACCTCTAGAGTTTTGTGGTTTTTTTCAAGAAAGATTTCCCTTTATTGTAAATTATTTATTATTAAATTTTTGGAAAACGAATAAGCAAACAAGAAAATACAAACTTTTTTTTTTGTTTGTGAGTAGATAACCATCAGTTTTCAAAAATTAAAAATGAGATTATAATTTTTGCTATTTTATGAACTGACTTTTTCATGAGTGATATAGAAGTAGTTTTTTTTGTGTTTAACTATTCTAATTCATGTTTAATGCTACATTAATACTCCATTGTACCATAATATTTTAATTACTTTTTTGTTATCCATTTAGGTTATTTTCAAATGTTTGCCATTGTAAAGAATGCTGTGACTTCCTTTGTAGTTACCTTTAGCATGTTCATGATTGTTTCCTTAGAATAATTCTTAGAAACAGAATTGATGGGCTGATTGGTATGTGTATTCTTAAAGCTGTGACACATTTTATCAGATACCCCTCCAGGAAGGTTGTATGTATATATATGTCTTCCTTCTTACCTACATTGATTACCATTGTTATGACATTTGTTTTTTCTGTCTTTCTTTTTTTCTTTTTTCCTTCCTCCCTCCCTCCCTCTCTCCCTCCCTCCCTCCCTTCCTCCCTCCCTCCCTCCCTTTCTCCCTTCCTTCCTTCCTTCCTTCCTTCCTTCCTTCCTTCCTTCCTTCCTTCCTTATTAATCTGATTTCTATATTTCTTTCATTTTCCCTGAGGTTAAATGTTTTTGTTAGGTGTCAGCCATTTTTATTCTTTCTTTGTTTAATTACCTGTTCATCATATTTGCCCATAGTTATAATGGATGTTCATGTTTTCTTAACAATGTGGAAGAGCTCTTTATATATTACTACCCACAGCCTTTTTCATGACCAGAAAAGTGAAAGTTATATGGACACCTTGATCCGACGTCTACAGCTATACTCTCGAAATCTGGAACATCTGGTGGAGGAAAGGACACAGCTGTACAAGGCAGAGAGGGACAGAGCTGACAGACTAAATTTTATGTTGCTCCCAAGGTAAGACAAATGGTCCTGCTGATGTGGTTTCCCACAGCAACACAGCAACACAGCTATGCCTCATACTTAAAGCTGAAAGCTTCAGCATATTTGACTAGCATTGCTTTTCTTGATTTATTTATTTTTTGTTTCATATACATATTACAGATATCCCCTTTTCCCCATCTTTTCCCCCCTCCACCTAGCCCCTGCTTCACCCCAGGCCTTTCCCACACTATTGTCTGTGTCCTTGAACTATGCTTATATCATACCGAATATGTTCTTTGGTTAATCTTTTCCTCTCCCTCTTCCCACTTTCCCACTGAGCTCTGTCATTCTGTTCCATGCATCTGTGCCTCTGGACATATTTTGTTTATAGGTTTCTTTTGTTCATTAGATTCCACATATAAGTGAGATCATGTGATAGTGGTTTTTCTCTAATGGGCTCATTTTGCTTAACATAATCTTCAAGTCCATCCATGCTGTTGCAATGAGATCCTTCCTTTTTATAGATCTTTGGTATTCCTTTGTGTAAATGTACTACAGCTTTTTTTATCACTCATCTACTGATGGGCACTGGGGCTGTTTCCAGATCTTAGATATTGTAAATAACACTGCTATGAACACAGGGGTGTGAATTCTTTAAAAGATTGAGTTTTAAAATGCATGGATGTCACTAAACCTTGTTCTGGTTTGCACTTTAAATACTTTAAAAAAAAAGAGGTTATTTTCAAGTGGCCATGTGGTGCCACAGAAAGAGCGTGAACTGTGGAGTGGGAATGACCTGGATTCCAACATCTCTGTGCCAGTCTTACTAAGTCTGGGACCTTAAACAACACCTCTGTGAAATGGAAGTTAAAGTCTCCTATGGCATCTGTGAGCTACAAGGCACTCTCAGGCACTAAGTATTCATTTCTTTGCTTTATTTCTAACTCAAAGTAGAAGCCAATTACAAGAAGTATAAGTGTTTGTAGTGGAGGAGGTGAGGCCATGCATTAGATATCTCCTCTCCTAGGCATGTATAGACTGACCTTCATTTTCTGAAATAATACAACAGCTGTGACAGAGGAGAAAAAGAGTAAGGTTGGGATCACCAAACAGTTTAGTTTTGTAAGTATTGGTACTCAGGTAATAAGCAAGAAATTAAAATATGAGGAGCTAGGAAATAGGTTTAGGACCAGGCCACTGTGGGTACAACTGTTACAGTGAGAAGCAATGTTCTCCTCTTATTAATATAGAATAAAATGATGTATTAGATTAAGGATAATATAGGGAGTCTAGCATTTAGGTAAAATCATGGAAATTGAGATCAACCAGGCCTGACTTCAAATCATGGTCCCACCGCCTACTGTGGACGTGTGATCTTGGCCACTCTAAGCTCAACGCTCTAAGCTCAGTTTTCCATGTGCCTCACAGGTTGGCCCAAAACATCCCCTGAAATAAGGTGCAGGATGTAAGGTACACAGCACAGTGCCCAGAACGTCCATGGTTGTTGTTGTGGTTGTTGTCGCTCTGACTTTTATATATAACTTATTGTAGTTATTATTTTAATTTGAACTCATGCTTAATTTTGAATATCAGTACTATAGTAGTAAAGGAATGATTTTCAGATTATATGGGCTGTGTTATGGGGCGAATGGGAGTGACCAGTTGCAAATGACCATGGAGGCTGCTAAGTTGGTAATAAGCAAGCAAGGATTTATTGAACTGGCCGGAGACTGCTCTGCCTTTCTCTACACAGGGAGCCCAGAGAGCAGCCACGACCCTTTGTGTAGAACCACTTTTAAGCACATTAACCAAATCCTGTTTTTGCAGAGCAAAACAACCCCAGACAAAACAGTTTTTCCCAAGCAACGTCAGAATTGATGACCATGTTATTTACAGGGTCATCTTGTTCTTCAGAAAGCTGACAGTGTTCTATGAAAGAAGGCCTATGTGCTGGGAAGGGGCCATGAGACCATATCTCAAGGCCTGGCCTGATGTCAGCACTGACAACTCTATCTGGGGGATAGTCCACGGCCTCTCTGGAATGGGGCATGCTCAAAAATCCCCACTCTCTGACAGGCTGTTTTCTAAATAAATAGTTTCTCTTCTACAGCCTGAGTGAAGAAATAAGTTACACACATACTCTACTCAGTCATCCAGACCTCAAGAGAGCCTAATATAGAACCCACGTGCCTTCACAGAGCCTAGGAACAGCCTGGGAATGGCACCCTTGGAATAGGCTGGAACCCTGTTAGGCAACTTCTGTCAGCACTCATGCATGTTAGTTACATGATGCATCATTCTTTGCCTGGCCTTTAACTCTGTAACAAAAACAAGACGCTGCTTACCTGGCTGCCTTTCCAGGGTGTCATCATCAGTGTGGTTTAACCAAGAACATCACTCAAATGATTTCAAACAACTAGCTCACCACCTCGGTTTTCTTTTCTCGGTGCCACTTTGAGCACGAGAGAGTAAATGTTTTTATTGGATTGCCAAGGTTGTAGAACACAAATCTCTTCAAGAGCTGCAGTACACCATGACTCCAGTACAACTCACTTCTGTAATGTATGTAAAAATTCTCTGTATTTACCAAAGAAAACCAACAATGGATAGAAAAAATAAAACAGAAATATTTACAGCAAACTTTTTAATAAACTTAAGACTACATGTAGGAACTAGATAACTACTTTAATACTTATTTGAACCCTTCCCCTTGGGGTTTTTAAACAGATTAAAATAGAAATTTTTTTCTTCTTTGGGAAGCCCTTCGAAGATATCTACTCTGTACACCAATTCAATCTGTGTCAGCAGCAACCTGTTTGTGAAAGCTCACTGTGTGAGATTATAGTTCTTCCATCATTTATCTGAATATCAGTTTCTCTCTCACGCACGCTACTTTCCAAGCTCATGGGACTTCTCAGATGTAATCAGTAAAATGAACGATAAAGATGGGAAATATCCAATTTTATCATTACATCTAGGTGGGCACCAAAATAATCTGCACCTTCACACTGGGCATGTCAAAAACAACCAGCCCAGCGGTGCCCCTGCTTATTCAAATAGCCACACCAAACGGCTGTTTATCAAAGGTCCTGAGTTCCCTCACTGCACCAGCTGAAAAACTTCTTCCCTCCAAGCTCCGGAGGGTCTCCAAGTAATTTCTGGGTTTGATGGGCTGTTTTCTACCAAAGTGCCACAGTCACCACTATGCTCCAGACCTTCCCCAGCTCCCGACAGTCCCAGGCCTTGGCCGGGACTCCCTCCCCTCACACCCTCCAACAAAAGCCCTGAAAGGGTAGGTGTTGCTGAGTTCTGGAAAGGCTCTGCTCTCGGTGACCGTGGACCTTGTAAAAGTCATACTTTTAAGCCTCAGCTTTCTCATCTGTGAAAAAACAGTGATTTATTCTCAATGACCTCTATGGTTCCTCCCAGCTTCCACGTTCTGGTTCCAGTGGATACATACTCATTTCCTTTACAGAGTGATCCCAAGGGCAGATGGGGAGCATGCAGCTCATGATGGGTTGGGGGAAATGAAAAGCCAACTTGGCACAAGAGGGAATATGGAATCCCTTCTTGTGGTTCTTCTCTCTTAATTCTGAGTCTGATAAACTGCTCTTAATATCTCTTCAACGAAGATATTCTAAGTTGCTTCTATTTGACTTCTTCGGTTTTAGCATAATTTTAACTGGTTTATATGGTAATTGACTTTGCTTTTTAAAGAATCCAAATCTGTTTCAGAATATATCAAATAAATTCTGATTCATACTACATCCATTGAGTAGTAGTGGTTCATTTTTAAGTGCATATTCCTTCATAGTGATAACAAACAATGTCATGTTAAACATGTCAAGGAGGTAAAACTATTGACTCAGATGATGAGAAAGATCTGATAGCTATAGTCACTCAAGCTTTTACATTAATGACACTCTCTCCCTCTCAGCTTCTGGGTATAGAATTATATCTAGAAGAAACTATGAGTAGAGAGGTAAAAAATGAGCAAGTATGTAATGTAGTAGCATGTGTATTAGGTTCAACAGTCAAGTACTAAGTTAATGCTGAACCTGCTTACTAGCATAGTCATTTGAGTACAAATGTATGTATTATATATGTATGTATGTATGTATGTATGTATGAAATATGGTCATACATGTGGTATATGCAACTTACCTTTGCTTCCTAGCCACCCAGTTTATTGGAAATACTAAATTCTAGAACTCCTGGTGGACAATTACTCCTGTCTCAAAGGTTTATTTATTTTTTTATCTTTTTTTTTTCTTTTTATTAATTTTTTTATACATATCTCCCCATTGCCCCCTCTCCCTCCCAGGCATACCCCAACCCCCCAGTGTCTGTGATCATTGGTTATGCTTATATGCATGCATACAAGTCCTTTGATTGATCACTTATTTACCTCACCTAACTTTAATCTTTCTGCTGTAATTTCACAGTCTGTTTGATGCTTTATGATTTTTGTCCCCCTGAGAATTATCAT